>ML818096.1:15610-41758 GCA_009831015.1 Picea engelmannii
GTTTATGGTACAGATTGATATCTGTTGAGGATTGTTGCCTCATCTCAGTTGGTGTTGAGAATGCAAGCTGAGTCTTGCATATAGAGCTGGTGCTCTTGTAGAGTTGTACTCTATTCAGTTGTTGCTGATAAACCCCAAGGATTATAGTCCGTAATAAAAAGAAAATTGTACATACATCTTGTGTTCTTTATGTTCATTGTGGTGATGACTTGTTGATGATATATTGCTGATATATGTTGCTGATATGTGCTCACATATAAATGGTTATAAATGACAACAATGGGTAATGAATAAATTTTGAATGCTAATTGATGAGTTTTTGTGCAAGAGGGAAGTTTTGGGAAAAAGAACCCCACACTCATTCACCCCCCCTCTAAGTGTGGTAGGTGTGTCCAACATATGGATCATCCCTTTGTGGAGAGAGATCTCTTTTAAGAGAAAAACAAGCAATCATATTTGTGGTATTGTTGATGCTTGAATCCATCAGGACCAAAATGACAACCTCATGAGGACAATAGTCCCTCTTCGTTTTTAGAGAGGTGGTTCTCCTCTTTGGCACAATAAGAAAATATTGAAGGAGGGCTTCAACATCAGAATTAAATTGTGATCAACATCACACAAAATCTTCTTAATAGTATATAAACACATCCATATATTCTTCATGATAAATGAGAGAGAATGATTTGATCATCTCAAAGAATTTTAATAGAGTACTGCAATGAGTAATAAAAGAGAAATTGATAGGTCAACCTCAAATATCTCATACTTAAAACTCAAAGTTACAAGATACAGTCAAGATCAACCCCGAAGCAATTCTTTGTGGAGTTTATTCATGATAAATGTTCTTCATTACCAAAAATTTGATAGTCGTGTATGTGGCTTCCCATGATCATACAAGAAAATTATGTGGAAGAGTACAAGAAAAACACTCAACAACTCAGTCTTGTGCCCAACACTGAGATTCAACATAAAACTATGAGAAGTGGTGTAGAAAAATAGAAAGAATGGAGAATATGGAGATTTCTTTCTTTTGATCAGAAACTTGATTGTGTATCCATGTTTGTACCTTCTTCTTCCTCTGATCTTCCTCCCTACCCCTCTGACAATACTGATTATTAGGACCTTTGATGAAGCCTATCTTCTCTTTTTAAGAAGAGATTTTCTAACTACTTGAGTAGTTAAGGTTTTCTTCCTCTCTTGAAATTCCTGTACAAGTTTCTTCTTGAAACATTCCATTTAATTAGTGCCTCATTAATTCCTAATTAATGAAATTGTATCATCGATATATACATATCCAAAATGGGTCCCTTTCCCTTTTTAATAATTTTTTTTAATAAACTTTTATTTTCATAATTTAATTAATTTCCCATTTAAAATAGGACTGTGTTTTAATTTTCTTGGAATGATAATTAAAATTTTAGCCATAGAAATCACTTTTGATGTGATATTTATATTCTTATCTTTCCAACGATATAAATTTTGCGCAAATTCACCACCTGAATCTCAAGTTATGGCCTCCGCAAGATCAACACTCAGCCATCGTAAATCAAAATTGATGGGCAAATGTGGGCCCTTGGATGAATTTCATGCTTCCCTTCATAAAATTTGAATTTTTGGTTTAAAATTATATCCCATGTGCATTGGGATATTATATTGTTCATGATATATAATACTAAGTGTTTGATACACTTAGCAAGAAACACGAGAAGAGAAGAAATTATGGAGCTTGGAGGATTCGACCCTTGGAAAATTGTCGAATAAAATAATAATTTTTTGGAATCATGTAGTTGTCCACCTCTCACCCAGTCACCATGATGAGTCATCCAATAATATCATGCCATGTGTCTCAAATTGTATTTTTCCACGTGTCTCCAATGTTGAGTTTCCATGTGTCATGACCTCATTCATTTCCATGTGTCATATTCTCATTCGTTGGTTTTCATGCCTTGGAATAACTTAGAGAATTTGACTAAGTATGGGAGATGTGACGAGAGGGGATGAGGGAAAATTGTGGGTAGCGGAAGTCGAGGGGGTAGTTTTTAGGCTGCGGGGATGGGCAAGAGAGAATTCAAGTATAAAAAAATTCATGAACCCACCAACCCAGGAACCCGCCAACCGCAGTTGTATAGATGATCAAAAATATACTAAGTGTAGAGGAACGGTCAGTATTATTCACATACAAGAGGAATGTAATACTTTGGATATCGGTACCCACGACAAGGCTGATGGTCCAAATGTATATCATGAAACTTGGGGTGAAAATTAAAGGTCACAAAAAATGGAGGATGAGGGCTTGAACTCGCGAACCCGCACAATTGAAAAATGGCTAAATGTAGTAGAAGACTTATGACATGAGAAAGTAGGTGGAGATGAAGACCCGCCAACCCTCCAACCCAATGAGGAGATGATTAGTTAGGGGGGAAGGGGAGAAATGTATATGACAAAAGTGAGGGAGGAGAAATGTAGATATTGGGAGCAGGGGTGAGGAAGGTGAGAGGGAAGGGTGAAGGAGTGTGGTGGGTGTCCACCCCCGGCCATAGATTGAAATATGGCTTGAAATATGGCTAAGTATGGGAGGATAAGGGATAAGGGAGTGGAGAGGGTGGAGAGATAAGGAGAAAAATGGTTAAATGTTGAGATGGATAGAGGTGAAAGGTGAGAGAAATAAGTGATGAGAATACTTAACCAAAATTCCAAAAAGGATAGAAGAACATGATACTTAGAAAGATTCTTCAAATTTGGATCTATTGACCAGATATTGAATAACTTAGGCATACAGAAACAGATTTTTGATCCAAAAAATGTGTGGTGAACCTGAGACTAACGGCTGCAGAATGAACTTATAAAAGTTCAAACATTTCTTCTTTTGATATCAAGGATTTTATGAATCCAAAAGCAGGAAAATATATATGACCAAATTTTGGTCAGTAGGTCAGTACGCCCCATCATTAGGAGAGTTGAGCCCCCCTCCATGGGGAAAATGTAGTCCTTCTAGTGTTTGAAGAAATGTCACTTGTGTTAGAGCCTTAAGGTTTCTTTGGGTTTCATCCCTGTAAGGAGCATGTGCCACATTTTGTGAGAATATTTTATCCCTTTCAAAGGAAGGATAATACAACGATTCATATTCCAAGCGGATCCGGAGACATAGTCAGGATGTCTCGGTGAAATTCATTAACAACTCAATGATCTCTTGTCTCATGTTTTATTATGCATGTTTTATTTAGGCAATTATGATTACTAATGCATGAAGTAATGGATATATGAGACTAACAACATATTTACCAAGTTAATATTCAATTTGGATTCATGTCTTCATAAGTACATATTTTCACCTTTGATGCAATCAAGTTCAATAGATCAATTGTAAATCTGACCCTAATTAAGTGTCCTAGAACCAAATCAATTTTGGTATTAGTGTCACCCCTAGTTCCAGATCAAGTGGTATCAAAGAAGGATTGATAGGGATTACATGTGTTGAAGATAAGATGTGAACAACATTGAAGCAAGCATGGCTTCGTGAGCTTAAATAAATCAACTAATGCATCCAAGCATAGAATGTAGAGCTCATAAGGATTCTACAAGTTGCAGAGGATGTGAGTAATAAATTGAGACTCATGTTAGAGAAGCCTGTGGAGGAACAAGTTGGAGAATGTTCCACTACAGAGGAGGAAAAAAGTCCCTCCAAGACCAGATCAACTTGTGGCCATGGCAGGTATAATAATTATGGTTCTTGTCATGAAAATGTCGATTGATGCACATATTGTTAGATAATAGAGGATTCTCTCCAAGAACTAGGTAACCAAGGTGGTTTCCTAGCAGCCTCATCTACAAATTCATCCAACAAAAGGAGCAATTGGATAAACTTTAGGAAGATGACCAAGAGTCAGAAACATGAATGAAGGTAAAGAATTCTCCATGTTCAATTCCTTGCCTTATTAATGATGATACCTATTTTGGAGTTTTTGAAAGACACACCAAGGGCATTGGCTTGAAGTTGCTGAGGAACATGGGGTATAAAGGAGGATGTATTGGTATTGATGGCCAAGGCATCATTCAACCACTAGAGGTTGAAGGAAGACCTCGATATGCAAGATTGGGGTATAGTGAAAGAGAATGATCAGAAGCACCATAATAAGAGGATTCTTCAAGAAAAGAGTTGAGATCATCACCAACACCATCTTGGGAAATAAAAAATGTTGCAAAGTGTTGGAAGAGAAAATATTTTTACAATGAAAGCAAGAAAGACATGAAGTCACGCAACTATTGCACTCACTGCCAAAGGAGTCGTCACTAGAGAAGTAAATGTTGGATGCTTCACCTTGAGATTCATGGTACACCAAACAAGAATCCCATACCAAAGTCTATGCAGTTGGAGGCTGGATCCTCCTCAGTCAAGGAAACAAATGGCCAAAAACAAAAGTTCCCAAAATTCAATGAAAACAACACCAAGTCAAAGAGATAGACACGAGATTTCCAACAATGTAAACGACACCTCAAACGAAGTCTGGATGCAAAAGTTATGGCCATATGAAGTTTTCAGAAAATATGCAAATTTGGTGAAGTTTGTACAATGATGACGCCAGCATGCTAAGTTGGCAGCATTGCAGAGTGACATGTGTACTACTGACGTCAACAGGATAACATGGAAACACCACAGGCTGCCTCGTGTCACCTGTTTTGGGCATTTTCAGGGGTCCAAATGAACTAGTAAAAATGTGCCACGTGGCAGCCATATGGACGCCACATGGTAGTACAAAGATGACATGTCCGCTAACATGGCAGTATGATGATGAAATCATAAATTCGAGGTGGAAATGACATGTCAACTGACTAGGATGATGACATGGCAGGTTGTACAATGACATGGTGTTGACTGGGCCAATGATGTGGAAGACAGTACAACTGACGTGGAAGATCGTGCAACTAACATGGTAGTACATCAGGACAACTGGAATGGTTGACTATACAACTGACGTGGAAGTACACAAAGACAAATGACATGGTTGAATGTACAACTGATGTGGCAGTAGAATAGGACAGCTGACGTGGTAGACTGTACAACTGATGTGGCATTGACCATACAATTGATTGGGCGCCACATGGGCCAATCATAGGCTGCCTCGTGGCAACCTATGGTTGGCCCACGTGGTGCCTAGTCAAGCCCAAATTTTCCCAAGTACGGGCATGCATTTCAAGGAAAGGGTTCATTTATTGTAGAATGCATGGACTGTTGTGGCATGCATTTCAAGGCAAGAAGCCGAGGAGGGGCCTAGAAGTCAGTGTTAGAAATTGACAAAATTATAGTCATTTTTGCATAATGTTTCTCCCTGAATCCACTGGTGCAGCCAAAATTTGGATTCGAGCATAATATTTTTAGGGCTCATGACTAAAGCCCACTTTTTTCATTAATGCATGGCACATTTTTCAAGCCAGAGAGCCCAGGGGGGTCTAGAAGTCATAGTAAAGGAATTTGATGAAAGTATAGTAATTTTTGCAGGATGTTTCGCCATGAATCTAATGGTGCGGTCCATTTTGTGATCTGAGCAGTGAAATTTTTGGGCTCATGGCAGAATCCCGCTTTTGTCATTAATGTGTTGCACGAACTTCGAGTCAGAGTTGCAACTGACGAAACAGGTCGAGTTTATAGTCAAAAGTTGCAGAATGACGAGAAGGACATGTTGGTGTTGTGTATTTCAATATTTGAGCAGTCGATTGAGCGTCGTAGCATGAAGACCAATGCAATTTTTATGCATTTATGGTTTTTGCCTCTTTTTTAAAATTGCAAGAGGATGAATGTATGTTGCAAATTCTTGTGATCTTTGAGTGCTGCAGTAGGGCAGAAATATCTGAATTATTACAGGAAATTCATTGTTTGAGCCTTGCATGCAAACCGAGACAGTGCGGTAAGAGGCCATTTTGACACTTCGACCAAAAGTAGTCATGCTTAAAGTCAAAAGTCTCAGAATTATGAGACGAGTGTGATGATGATGACATTTTCCTTATTTATTATGTTGCACATGTTTGTAATGTGGGTTTTAAAAACCATAGAGTTGCCACTAGTGCACATTTGGGGGTATTTTCCTTAATGATAATGATGTAAAAGGTTGTAATTAGTCACTCTTGAAAGTAAGGATGAGAGTGAGAGGCATTTTGTTCTATGCCTAAACCTTGTAAGCATTGTTGGCAATGTTGTAATGGGTCTTGTAGCCACTATTGAGTTAGAGGCATTGTTTTTCCTATACCTGTTTTGGAAACTATTGTAATGGGTCTTTTAGCCACTGTTAAGTGAGAGGCATTTTTTTGTCTAAGGTCTATCTTGGAAATATTGTAATGGGTCTTGTAGCCACTATTGAGTGAGAGGCATTGTTTTGCCTAGGCATGTTTTGGCAACTTTTGTAATGGGTCTTGTAGCCACTGTTGAGTGAGAGACATTGTTTTTCCTAGGCCTGTTTTGGCAACCTTGTAATGGTTGTTGTAGCCATTGTTGAGTGAGAGGCATTGTTTTTCCTAGGTCTATTTTGAAAACATTCTAATGGTAAATATAGCCAATATTGAATGCGGGGCATTATTTTTCCTAAGGCCTATCTTGACAATCATTGTAAACTTGTCCATGAGTGTTTGATAAAATTTTGGCAAGTATGGTACTTCTTTGAAAAATTGTAATACATGTATTATTAGCTACATATTTGAATTCATACAAGTGTTGGCATCGACATCCTCATTATGAAGTACAAAGGTGAAGGAGAAGAAGGGTGCGGCCTTTCAGAGACATTTTTTATGCAGATCAAGAAATCAGCTACAAATTTCAATTGATGCAAGTTTTGGCATCGACGTCCTCATTCTGAAGTACAAAGGTGAAGGAGAATAAGGGTGTGGACTATTAGAGACATTTTTTATGCAGATAAAGTAGTGGGGAAGTGCATCATGGATTGTAAGACTCTTCCTAGAAGATGATTGTGGAGATTCAAGTTGCAGTCTCTTCTATAGTTTTGGAGGACCAAAAGTGATTTTTGTGGGGAGGTATTATCCAAGAGGATATCCACACATGGAACTATTACTTTGCATACCATGAATAAGATCATTAAAATGCTAATTAATGATAGGTAGCAAATAAGAATTAATGCTCATGAATGATTTATTTAAATTGCAAAAAAAATGATTAATACTTGAAATGAGTATGAGAAACTCATGTATTCGTCATGCAAATTGGAAAAATGATTAATGCTTGAAAAGAGTTTGAGAATCTCACTTATTATTCATTTAATTGTAAAAATGAGAAATTAATTTTGTGAGATAATCCAAATCACAAAATAGTTTCCTAATTTTAAGGGGAAATTGGTTCCTTAGTCTCAAGGAGGAAGTTAAGGGTCTCATGAGTTGGTTGAGATGCTTTCTCATTTTTGTCCTTGAGTTGTTATTAGATCCTAAATTTGTGGATCTTGTCTCATTGAGTTATGGAGTTAAGTAAAACTATATAAACTCATTATGAAAATTCTAGGTTTCATCTTTGGATGAACCCTTTATGGGTCATCCCTTGGTGGAGAGAGAGCTCTTTTAGGAGAAAAACAAGAAATCATGTTTGTGGTCTTTAAGCCCTGTCATTAGGAGAGTTGAGCCCCTCTCCATGGGGAGAATGTAGTCTTTCTGGTGTCTGAAGAAATGTCACTTATGTGAGAGCCTTAAGGTTGCACTGGGTTTCGGCCCTGTAAGGAGCATGTGCCACATTTTGTGAGAGGATTTCAACCCTTTAAAAGGAAGGATAATACAATGATTTGTATTCCAAGTGGATCCGGAGACATAACCAGGATGTCTTTGTGAACTCTGTTAACAACTCGGTGATCTCTTGTCTCATGTTTTCTTATGGATGTTTTATTTCCACAATTATTATTATTAATGCATTAAGTAATGGATATATGAGACTAACAACATATTCACCAAGTTAATATTCAATTTGGATTTAAGTATTCATAAGTACATATTTTCACCTTTGATGCAATCAAGTTGAATAGATCAATTATAAATATGACCTTAATTAAGTGGCCTAGAACCAAATCAAGTTTGGTATCAGTGTCAACCCTGGTTCCAGATCAACAACAACCTACAAAAGATTCCACAACAAGAAAATATTGGTTCATAACTTCCATCATAGTAAGTCGAGTAGTCACCTTGTCCTTGCCTTCACCATTTTTTTTCTTCCTCAGTAAATAGTCATTTTCCTTTTATGTTCCTAGAATCCGTGAAACCAAAGTCTGACCCCTGACTAATTTCTTTTGTCTTCCAGGTCTCTCTTCATTTTATGGTCTGCGGGATCCCCATCCCAGTCCTCTTTGAAGGACAAATGCTATTTACTTTATTTGAAATTTTAGACATTATCGTTTATTTTTATAAAAACATCTATTATTTTTTAGGTTCCCAGAGAACTATTCAGGACATAACATTATTGATCTCTCAAACTTTAAGTTCTAAGCATGAGATTTCAAATGCATGTCTGTCAAAATCTCTTTTCCATTTAATGAAATTATCATTTAAATTTATCTACCATATGCGGTCCTTATTTTTCTTTCTTGTGTTGAATATTATGTCTTTATTTGATGAATGATGTGATGGAAATGGAATCCTATGATATTGCATACTATTTTGGTTTACAATCTTGTATTATAGTGTAAATTTTTTCTTTCTATAATATACTTAGTCCTTTCTTAGGTACTCTTTGCATGTGAATATTTATTTCAAGAATACGCCTAGTCCTCTCTCAAGAATTTTTATGTTCTTGCGTGTTATTTAAAAATAGTGGAGTACCACCTCTTTAAAAATGCAGGGGGGCTTATCCTCGTGATGTTGTCTTAAAGATCGTAAGACAGTCTTTCATATCAATAACCTCCAGGAAAATGAGAACTCTAGAGGGTTTTCTTTAAGTTAGTAACTTTGTTTGTAATAACTATTACCACGGGTTCATTCAAGGATATGCCAAGTTGACAGTGCAAATGGAAAGTTGTGGAAGGAAATCTTGTATGTATGTTATGTGGGATGTGAACAAGGATTCACAAATATGAAAAAATGAATGTTTAAGGATCTAATTTTATTTCTTCGATATCAAGAAAATATTTTCCACATGCATGTTGATGTTTCTGGCAGTGCACTAGGAAACATCTTTGTGGAACTTAGCGAAGGAACAATTGTTCATCCAATGTACTTTGCATGTTGAGAATTTTCCAATGCATAAAATAACAAAATGACTACATAATGTGAGGGATCAACATTGTTCTATGCACTTCAAATGTTTTGACACTACCTACTGTGCAAGACATTTAAATTCTTGATTGATAATTTGAATCTAAAATACTTAGTAGACAAATTGATGTTGAAAGGCCAAATCTATAGGTGTTTGCTACTATTCCAAGACTTTGATTTTGAGGTTGTGGTCAAACCATGGAATAAAAATGTGGGGCCCGACTACTTGTACAATATCCAAACTGGGAAATTTGTAGGGACAATAAATGAACTTCCTAATGCATGTATATTTCACGTGGAGGCGGTTCCTGAATTTTAATTTAGTGAGATCGTTGAATTCCTCAACTTTGGAAAAATGTAGACAGTTGGTGGTTCAGTCTTCAAAATATTAGTTGATCAAATAGTACATATATAAATTAGCTACATATGTTATCCTCCAATATGTGTCGGATTGGATCATGAGCAACATGCCATCTTATGGGAAGCACATGATGGGTGGAGCATGGGACACTATGGAAAAAAGGAAACTTCCAAATTGGTGATCTATACTAGACTTTGGTTATCGAGATTATTTGCAAATGTCATAGATTATACCGAGAGATTTGACATGTACTAACAGGTAGGTCGGCCTTTTAATTGCAATGAGATGTTGTTGCAACCCATTGTGGTCAAATATTCAATCAAGTAGTGGGTGGTTGATTTCATAGGGTTGATTAATCCACCTATGTAATACCCAAGGGCCCACTACATCATGACAATGGGTTATCTAACCTATCAAACAAAATCTACGTTGGATAGAGATTGTACAACAAAGATTGCAACATGATTTATATTTGAGGATATCATCACTAGGTTTTTCTATTCACATAGACTTACCAACAAGCATGGAAAACACTTTATTAGAGGTGATGTGGTTGCACTAGTAAAAGAGTTTATGATCCACCGTCACAATATCACACCATACCACCCACAAGAAAAATAGTACAATGGAGACATTTTACTAGATACCAGACATGGGTTGATGAAATTATGTGTTATAAGACATGATGATCAAGATGAGAGAATCCATGTGTTTATGTAGACATACCACACAATCTGTAAGACACTAACCAAGCATACATTATTAAACTTGGTTTTTGGAAAACAAACATTTATTCCATTACAATATTTGATCCTTAGACTGAAGATAATTTCCATTGCCACAAGCATGATGACAAACATCGCTATGTTGCAGTAAATATTGAATATGTTGTTACAGTTGGAAGAACACATGATTCCTATAGGGTATCAACAAGTGGTCCAAAATTTGGAGACAAAAAGCATGGAATGATTGACATATAAAAAAACAATAGTTTGTGTATGGAGATTTGGTCTTTCTTTATGACAATGGGTTTTGCAAGCATCCTAGCAAAATATGGATGCATTGGCTTGGTACATACAAGATTTTATAGATCACAAGAGAAGGAACACTATAATTAGCTCAACTCGATGGCCAAATAAAGACATGATGGGTGAATGGTGCATGCGTGAAGCCTTATGTTTCCCCTGACCCCTGTTGAAATTCCCTTCTTTTTTTTGCAAGAAGGAGTTAGTGTGCCATAGTATCACTTTAATTCAAGCAATTCACTTTCAACAATTTAATTTTCAACTAGTCAATTTCAACAGTTTCAATTCAGTTTTGAAATATTTAACTTTTTGTTTGTTGTGTCACTTTGTAGGTCTAGGAAGAAAAAAAGAACAGTTCTACATTTATGTATACTAGTTGCTCCATCTTGGTAGATATTTGTGGTTGGGGATTCAATGATAATTTGGGATCTGTGGAAGGGATGGAATGGGTGTTGTGTTTCCTGCTAATGTTTAAGAACATGTGTTTCCTCCTAAGAGGTCACAAGTTCAAATCCAGAGGGGGGTAGGGTATGTATACCTCCATAGAATTTAGCATTCAAATCGTTGTGCAGAGGGGGTTCCTTGTCCCACAAGCAAGAGGGTCTCATACGCCAATTTGGTGTTTGGATTGGTTGTGACCTTAAAATTATATTATTATTATTATTAGGTAAGGAAAGAGGCAACTGATCAAAATGATCATAGATGGAACAACAAAATAAAATATGCCATTTATTTGTGCCTAAGAAGTTCCCATAGGGATGATCATATTTTGATGTGGAAGGAGAGTTGGTAAGCACATCCATGGAATCAAACAAATCAGAAGTAAGGAAAAGGAAAGGGCCCATCATTGTTGGTCCTAGGGTGTAGTGTCCCCACTACCTAACCCATAATTGTTTTTTCTAATACCATGATCTAAATGCATCTTCAACATTTATAAAACATGAATGCAACAACTTATACTCATGCACAATGACATATATTTCCTTAAAAATAAGAGTTCATACATAGTAATAAAAACCCATGAATAAAATTGATAAAGCAAAGATAAAATTATTTATATTTTAATAGAAAATGAGCAATTAACTACAGAGGATGGACGTTCCTCCCAACCATATATTTTTTTCTCCAAATATCAACAACAAATCACCCCCGAGATGGGGCTATAGTTCCACAAAATAGGGTGTCTATCTCACATCCCAATTCACTCCCATAGCCAACTAGATTCTAACAACTATCCCAATCCTCCAGCTCTCTTCTCCTCGACATATGAAACCCAAGGAATTGGGATCCCCCTTCACTGCAAATAGTCCATTAGGATTTCCCACTTCTCTCCAGGGATCCAACATCAGGTTGGCTAGGAATCTCTAATGTTGGGGACTCCAAGGATGCCAATTTCCCCAAGAAAACTAACAAAACAACCCACTCTTCAAGGGAAAATATCTCACACATAAATCTCCCTCTCTACAGGACTAACAATCTAATTATTTATACAACAAGGGATCCAACAAGCTGCCCACAACACCTACTATGGTTCTTTTCAAGCTCCAATGCTCTCCACTCCCCTACTACAAAAACTTCATGAAAAAACTGCCTACAATGACCACTCAAATTTCTCTTTTACCCAGGAGAGTTGACTCACATTCCCCAAGGTTGATTGTACTTAGCCCCCATGCTTTCATAACTATGGGATGTGACTTTTCCCACCAACCCCTCTTATATGTTCACTCAAAAGGAAATTAGAAGGTTCACTCAAGGTAATAATTTTAGGAAAATGGGTTGGACCTAATACCCATGAATAATCCCTCGCCCCTTGGACCCCTTTCTCACACATTCCCAAGAATTCCCCTCTCTTGTGGAAACTTATCCCCCAATTACTCTGTCTGTGTCCACCCACAATGAGCGTCAAATTTATATTATTATTACGATCATATACAATGTTTACAATTACATATTTGGGCCCGTGACCATACATCATATTTAATTGCACATCTCTAAAACAAGGATTATAAACGAAGAAATCACATCCCCCCCCTCTACAAATTGCATTGTTCTTGATGCACATCACCATATCAGTATACATGTATAAAATTTACATAGTAATACTTAAAACTTTTGCAAGTTCAACTCACGCATAAATTCCAACCATTAATCTCTCGTTCCCCGCAACCTGCACAACCCAAGGAAGTGCACCCCCTTCTCTACACTGCAGTCCCTCAGGTTGTATCACTTCCCTTATCAGGAGCCATCATAGATCGGATAGGAACTCTACAAAATGTGGCTCTAGGAACTCCATCTACCAAAATAGATTCTTGCACACTTATATATGAATGTACATTCAATTTTCTTCAAAGTTTCCAAAAATTCATGGGTACTCATCCTGCATGGTCTCTTGATGCTCCCACATGGCATGTTTAGGATCATAGTAGATCCATTGAACCTTTACCAGACTAATGGATTTGTTTTGAAGAACTTTAAATTTCCAGTCCAAGATGCGCACTACTTCCACCCGAATGTCCCCTTCGTGATCCACCTAGATCACAGTTCAATCAATCATGTGGTTAGGATTAGGCACATATTTATTCAATAAAGACACATGAAACACATCATGAATTCTTATGGATGCAGAAAATGCAAGCATGTATGCAAATGGTCCTATCTTCTCTAAAACTTCAAACGATCCACAGTATCTTGCTGCTAACTTTCGGAAACTTCCCAATCTTAGTGAGCTCCTTTTAGCCTTTACTTTTAAAAACACATCCTCACCCACTTTAAATTCCCTTTATGTCCTATTTTTAGATGCATAAATATTTTTCCTATCATGTGCAACCTTTAAATTCTATTTGATCTTTACCATCTGCTCTTCCATTTCCCTTAACAGTTATGTCCCAACAATCGTTCTATCTATTGGGTTGTCCCAACTCACTCGTGTGTGCATTTTCTTCCATACAAAGATTCAAATGGACACATTTTCAATGATTCATGGTACCCATTATTGTAATCAACTCAACTAGATGAAGGTAGTCTTCCCACTTGGAAGGATTGTTCATTACATACATCCTCAACATGTCTTCAATTATTCGGTTAGTGTTCTCTATATTCCCATATGACTTTGGGTAATATGTCGTACTGAGATTCAAGTTAGTCCCAAATCCCTTAAACAACCCCTTCCAAAAGTTGGAAGTGAACTTGGGATCTCTATCTGACAGTATTGCCTTAGGCACACCATGCAACCTAACAATCTCCTTCATGTAAATATCTACAATGTTGGATGCCTTGTGAGTCATTTTTACTAGAATAAAATGTGCAACCTTAGTAAGCTTGTCCACCACTACCATGATGGAATCATGTTGCCTTGTTATTCTTGGAAACTTGGTGATAAATTCTATTGTAACTACCTCTCATTTCCATTCAAGAATGGGAAATGGTTTTAACAGTGTCGTTGTATGTATGTGCTTTGTCTTCACTTTATAACATTCAATGCACGTATCTATGTAAACAACCACATCCTTCTTCATTCCCAGGGAGAAATATTAGCTTCTTACTACTGCAATTGTCTTATGGTATCCAGGCTGACCAACATATGGTACATTATGCATCTCTTTTAACACTAAATTTCTCAAATCCTGAGTGTTAGGAACATAAAATTTGTCCCTGAACAAGAGGATTTCATCCTTTCCCAATATATAGTCTTGATATGATGTTACCGCTTCTAAAATTCTGCAATTTAAACATGAAAAATACATGCTAATGGTTGCAACACACATTTCATGCACCCTCCTGCTGAGTGCATTAACCACTTTATTCTCCTTTCCTTTGATATGCTTGATGTCCAAGTTGTATTCACTAACAAATTATAGCCATATAGTTTGTCTAGCATTCAATGTTGGCTTCTCAAACAAGTGTTTCAAACCGCTATGATATGTCTTCATCTCAAACTTTCTTACCATGATATAATTCCTCCACATATTTAAGGCATGAACTATAGCTTCCAACTCCAAGTCACGGGTAACATAATTTCTTTCATTCTCCTTAAGCTTCCTTGAATCATAACATATGAGATACATATTCTGAGATACATATCGATGTCTCTTGTATGTTGGTGCCTACAAACAAAAAATGGGATCAGTGTCTCCTATACTTCAGTGCTTACATATAGAAAATGGGATCAATGTCTCCTATAGGTTGGTTCCTACAAACAAAAAAGGGGTTCGGTGCCTACAAATAGAAAAGGTGATCGGTGTCTCTTGTAGGTCAGTGCCTAAAAATAGCATAGGGGATCAATGTATCTTGTAGGTTGGTGCCTACAAACAACATAGGGTATTGGTGTCTTTTCTAGTTCAATTCCTACAAACAAAAGAAGGGGATCGATGTCTCTTGTAGGTCAGTGCCTACAAACAAAAGAAGGGGATTGATGTTTCTAGTAGGTCAATGCCTACAAAAAGAAGAGGGGATCGATGTCTCCTATAGGTCAGTGCCTACAAAAAGTAGTGAGGATTGGTGTTCTAATAGGTTGGTGCCTACAAATTAATGAAAATATTTTTTTGTGGTTTTCTCCCGTAAGGGTTTCCACGTTAAATATTGTGTCTACTAGTTTTTATATTTATGTTATTGCATCATTATGGTTTATGAATGTTAAAAATAAAAAGACATCCTTATATTGATTCACCCCCCCCCCCCTCTCAGTATAAGTGTGTGCTCAACAATTGGTATCAGAGAAGGTTCCTTTGGAAACAATCTAACCACTAGAAGGTAGATATCAGGAGCACACATGGCTAGTTAGGAAGGTTTCTCTACAAACAAGACTCTGTTGTTTGACGGAACAAACTATTCCTTCTGGAGTATAAGGATGTGAACATATCGAATGGCCCTTGGTTTTGATATTTGGGAATCAGTCGTGACTGGTTATACAACCCCAAAAACTCCACCAATAGATACAGTCGATAAAAAGGCTAGTGAAAATGATGCAAAAGCCATGAATTCCATCTTGCGTGGAATGTTAGAATCAAAGTTTGTCAAATTAATGCATTGAAAGCTAGCAAAAGAAATTTGGGACAAGCTTCAAAACATCCATGAAGGTGATGACAAGGTCAAGAAGGCTAAGCTCCAAAATCATAGAAGACAGTTCGAGAGTCTGAAGATGAAAGGAGAAGAAAATGTTGCAGCCTATCTCCTTTGTGTGGATGAAATTGTCAACACCATCAGAGGAATTGTGTAACACACCCACTACGGAATTCAAAAATTTTCGGCCCTTTTCATCTTTTCTCTGATGAACAGAGTCCTTGAATCCCTACGGGACCTTATACAGACACTGCTACCCCTTAACCGCACTCATATGATCGGCGGATATGACCACAGGTCTTATCAGGGAGGTGCTCATTGGCTTTCGCGATTCGAGAAATTGTGGTGCATGTATTCCCTTTTCTCTCTTGTCTTTCGAAGGGCTGAAATCCGAAATTTATCTAACCACTCAACATGATTAACAGCGACCCAGGTTAAGTTTGGGCACTCTACTCTTCAGGATTTCGCATACCAGAACTTCGGGGGATGCGATGACAGGAGGTTTCACATCTGGGTTTCTCAGGAGCCGAAACTCCGAAAACGCCAATTCTAAACATGCTTCACTATTTCGGGGTTTCCTCCATTGGGATTTCAGGGTATGCGATGACAAGAGGTCTCGCACCTGGTTTTCCCAGGAACCGAAACTCCGAAACCGGTATTCATTTCTAAGCTTATTTCAGGGTTTCTCCTTTCAGGATTTTGCGTTATAAGACGTCAAGGGGTTCATGCCCTTTGGCCCTTCGGAAGCTGAAACAGTGAAGTATCAGATTTATGCACACTAGGCCATCTCAGGGTTTTGCATCTAGTAGACACACGGAACAAAACTGTCCTTTGGGGGTCTCGGGTACCGAAACACCAAAATGTAGATCCAAGTCACACTATACCATATTGGGACTTCGTAAGTCGGGATTTTGGGACTTGCGAGTACAAGGGAATACACCCTTGAGTATTCCGATTTCCAAAATGCCAAAATATCGTAACATGTCCGCGTGTTGACCTTTCAGGATTTCACCCATCGGGATTTCAGGACTTGTGAGTACAAGGGAATACCCCCTTGAGTATTTTGATTTCCGAAATGCCGAAATATCGTAACATGTCTGCGTGTTGACCTCTCATGATTACACCCATCAAGATTTTGGGACTGGCGTGTACAAGGGACTTGCCTCTAGGTATCACAGATGCCGAAATACTGAATCATCTTAACTTGTCCACGCCCTGTTATTTCGGGGTTTCGTATGTCGGGATTTCATGAGTCGTGAGGACAAGGGTTCTTATCCTCTAGTTCCCCGGGTGCCGAAACGCCGAAACGCTTATCGGCTACCACGTGTACTCTACAGCTGGATGGTCCATGCACTCCCATGGGTCTTGGGATCGACGATCCTGATTTCTTCGTTACTTGTGAAGGTTAAAAAGGGTTCGATGCATTATCACCTGCGTTCCTTCATTCAATTTTTACGGTCGTAACCGGCCTCAAATCCTCCGAAGGATCTCATTCGTGCATTTAGCAAGAGGGAGGGTATCCTTGGTACCTAACCACCGAAAGGTCCCAACTCATCCACATGCTGTCATTTTGGGATTTTGCAAGTCGGGATTTCAGGACTTGCGGGTGCAAGGGAACTCGCCCTTGGGTATCCTAGGTATCGAAATGCCAAAATGTTGGAGTCTACGAGGACCATTCTCCCTCGTGCAAGATTTCAAGACTTAAACTATAACATCCTCCTTTGGGTCCTCGGGCAATTTACACCAGGTTTTGAAGACTAGACTAGAAGGTCTTCTAGAAGGTAAAGGAGTGGTCTCGAAAGGGTGCCTTCATGGGGAAATCTATCCAAGGCATCGAATAAGACAAACATGGGAACAAATCTCCCGAGAGTAGACTTGAAAAATATGTATTAGTTCAATATATATATATATATATATATATATATATATAAACATAAGCCATACGTGGTCTTTCCAGTAAAAGAATGCAGCCATCCTTTTTTATCGAAACACCATGCAGACAGTCTTATACTGAAACCATTTATAATTGCACAGACTATGAGCATACATGTCAACATATAAATTTCAAGATACAAGACATAAAACACTTATCATAAAAACACCAGGTGTGATGCAATTGTTGAGAGGGGTGCTCGTTTCCACCCAACCGTAGGCTCAGTGACTCTGAATGGATTTACCACTAGCCACCCCCGAGCTAGACCACGATGCTTGAGACTCTTTGTTTCGGTTCTTCAGCGATCGAGCACAAAGGTTACTCTCCTTCTTCTCTACTATCGCTCACTCTGTATTTTGTTCCAGAGTTCTTTCGATCTCTTCCTCTGCAATCTATCCCTCGTGTCCCCCTTTTCCACACCTTTTACCTGCCTTTTCTTTTCCGGCGAGGTTGTGTGTGGCACAAATTCCCCCGCGGTGGTCAGGTCTGAGGCCTCCACGGATGGGCGGTTCACCCCCATCCCTCTTTAACTCATGAGGAGCCTCTTCACCTACCATCCTGGTGAGTAATTCATTTCGGGGCCAGCGAACCGCTCTTGGTTCTCTGAGCTAGTGAAGACCAAATACGGTTTGGTTTGGTGGAAGTTAACGCCACCATTCCAGGTGCCTTCCACCACCTTTCTTCATCCATTGTGGTCTCTTTTTTAGCAGCACATCCCCCCTCTCAGCAGTCCTGCAGCATATATATATATATATTCAAAATGTTAATTTACATTCGTCGACCTTGTATACTAAGGTCCATTCAGAATCACACATTCACATCTTTGAGTTTGCCACAGTTCTTGGCCAGTATAATTATTTTTACAGACAGGGGGAAACAGGGTGTTACAATTCCCTCCCCCTTAAGGGAACATCGTCCTCGATGTTCTATCTATCATCATGACATATATGTACAGAGGTAAACAAAATCGGATATGCCTGTTTCATGGCATCCTCCATTTCCCATGTAGCCTCATCTAGGCCAAAATGTCTCCATTGCACCTTGACATGTGCAATGGTTCGGTTCCGGAGCAGGATTTCCCTTCTGTCCAGTATGCATTGAGGTTCTAGTAGAAATTCTCCCTCCGGTTCCACCTGGATCACAGACTAGTCAATTATATGATTAGAATCATGTACATACTTCTTCAATAATGAAACATGGAAAACATTATGTGCTTTTACTGTGGGAGGAAGTGCTAGCCTATAGGCTACAAGTCCCACTCTATCTAGGACCTCAAAGGATCCACAATACTAAGGTGCCAACTTGGCACAAGCTCCCATTTTCAGAGAACTCTTCCTGGGCCTAACTCTGAGATATACATGGTCTCCCACCTTGAACTCTCTTGGAGTTCTCTTTTGGTCGACGTAACTTTTCTATCAGTTATGAGCGACCTTCAGGTTTTGTTTTATCTGAGTCACTTGTTGTTCCATTTCTTTCAACATATCGAGTCCAAAAGAAATTATGTTTACGGGATTACTCCAACTGACAAGAGTGTTGCATGGCCTACCATATAGGACTTCGAAGGGGCTCATCTTTAAGGATTCTTGGTAGCCGTTGTTGTAGGCGAATTCCACCAGTGGCAGGTAATCTTCCCACTTCTTGGGTTGATGCATTACATGCATTCTTAGCATGTCTTCTAGTATTTGGTTCACTCTTTCTATCTGTCCATCGGTTTGAGGGTGATAGGTGGTGCTAAACAACAACTTGGTCTCTAAACCCACCATCAGTGATTTCCAAAAGTTGGAAATGAATTCTGTGTCTTTGTCGGAAACGATCTCTTTCAACATACCATGCAGTTTAAATATCTCCTTCACGAATACCTGAGCAATGTCTATTGCCTTGCAAGTCAACTTGACGGGGATGAAATGGGTAGACTTGCTCAATTTATCCATCACTACCATGATGGTGTCATTCTGTTTGGCCAAGGTTGGTAATCCGGTGATGAAATC
Source organism: Picea engelmannii (assembly GCA_009831015.1). Classification (NCBI taxonomy): domain Eukaryota; kingdom Viridiplantae; phylum Streptophyta; class Pinopsida; order Pinales; family Pinaceae; genus Picea; species Picea engelmannii. Next base: position 35,207 of record ML818096.1, read on the forward strand.
CATGGAGATGGTTTCCCATTTCCATTCCGGGATTGGTAGAGGTTGTAATAATCCTCCTGGGTGTTGGTGTTATGCTTTTACTTGTTGGCATTCTATGCATTTGGCTAGGTACTAAGCTATGTCTTTCTTCAATCCAGGCCAATAGAATTGTTTCCTGGTGTCTGTGATCATCTTCTGGTATCCTCGATGACCAGTATAGGGTCTTTTATGTAGTTCATCCAGTATGAACCTCTTCAACTTGTCACAATCTGGGATATACAATCTGCTTCGGTAAGTGAGCAGGCCTCCTTCCATCATCTGGTAGTCTCCATACATTATCCCTATGGGTTCTTGTTGCAGGTACGAGGTCACGGTCTAGACGAAAGGATCTGTTTCTTGTGCATTTCTAACTCTTTCCTTGACATCCGTCTTACAGGTGCTCACTGTTGCCAGGTGAATTGTTTTCATACTTCTGCTAAGGGCATTGGCCACCCTATTTTCCTTTCCTTTAATGTGTTTGATTTTGAAATCAAAATCGCTAAGGAGGGCCATCCACCTAGCTTGTCTAGCATTGAGATTTGGTTAGTCAAACAGATATCGCAATCCATAGTGGTCTGTCATAAATACAAATTTTCTTCCGAGGAGGTAATGCCTCCACATTTTCAAGGCGTGCACTATGGCAACCAGCTCTAGATCATGGGTCACATAGTTGACTTTGTTCTCATTCAATTTTTGGGATTCATAGTAGACCACACTCCCTCCTTGCATAAGGACTCCTCTGAGCCCTTCCTTACAGGCATCTGTGCACACGAGGAAGTCAGCTTCAGGATTGGCGATCTTCAACACGGGAGCATGGGTCAGTAGATGTTTCAGGGTCTGAAATCTTTCTTCACATTTCTATGTCCACATGAATTTTGTCCCCTTCTTCTGGAGGGTAGTGATTGGACAACCAATCTTGGAGAGTCCTTTTATAAATATCCTATAGTATCCTGCTAATCCCATAAAGGATATGATATCTGAAACATCCTTTGGGGTAGGCCATTCCATGATAGAACTGATTTTGTCAGGGTCTACCACTACTCCTCCTTTGGATAGAACATGGCCTAAGTAATGTATTTGCTTCTAGAAGAATTCACATTTGTTGAATTTGGCATAGAGCTGATGTTCTCTTAGCACTTGTAGCACAAGCCTAAGATGCTCTTCATGCTCTTCTCTATTATTGGAGTAAATTAATATATCGTCAATAAAAACCAGCACAAATTTGTCTAGGAATTTGCTGAGTACATTGTTCATCAAGCACATGAAAGTGGCAGGGGCATTGGTTAACCCAAATGGCACTACCACAAACTCATAGTGACAATACCTCATCCGGAAGGCAGTTTTATGGATGTCTTCACCCTTAATTCGGACTTGATGGTATCCCGACCTCAAGTCAATATTTGAGAAAATAGACACACCCCCCAATTGATCGAACAGTTCATCGATCCTGGGCAAGGGGTACTTGTTCTTTCTGGTTACCTTATTGAGTTGTCTATAATCTATACACAGTCTAAGGGTACCATCCTTCTTTTTCACAAATAGGACTGGTGCTCCCCATGGAGACACTCTAGGCCAGATATAGCCCTTATCCATCATTTCTCTTAATTGAAATTTGAGTTCAACTAACTCGGGTGTGCTCATCCGGTAGCGTGTCCTAGACACCGGCACCACTCCCGGTGCTATCGAGAAGTCTATGTCTCTTCTCGGAGGTAGACTTGATACCTCTTCCAAAAACACATTTCTATATTCTCTTAGGGTAGGGTGGTCTTCGAGGCTTGATTTGTCATCTTCAATAGTTTTCAACACCTGTATTGCATAAAGTGGACATCCTTTTCGGCAATACCTTCTCATTTGTAGAGCTGATACTTGTCTCACTGAGACAGGTTTTCGGATCCCTTGAAGGGTTATCCCTTTTCCTTCTTTACTTACACATTCTAAGGTTTTATGGTAACAGTCCAATCTGGCTTTATGGGTGGCTAGCCAGTCCATACCAATCAACAGATCATACGATCCCAGGGGTAATATGTTAAGGGTTGCTTGGGTGGGAAATTCACCCAACATTAATTGGCAGGTTGGTATGACCTCTGCTACCCTTCTTTTGGTGCCAGTGGCTAACTGTACCAACCATGGCTTGGTAAGTTTTTGTGGTTGTAGTTTACACTTATCAACAGCCTTAGGGGATATATAACTCAAATTTGAACCAGGGTCAATCAAAATAGACACTAGATGGTTGGAAATCATACCTTCTATTTCCACCACTGAAGCCTGGTGGTCAGCTTGGTTATTATCCAAGGCTGCATAAATTTGTGGCACACTCTTGGCCACATCATTGATGGTGGTAGCTTCCTGGATGCTGTAAATTCTCCGACTATTCTGTTGTCAGTGTGGACAGTCTCTCAGTAGATGTTCTTCTCCACAACCCCAACATTTCAAAGGTTCTCTCTTTAGGTTATCAGCCTTCGCTGGTACAGATCCAGGAGTTTTATTTTCGCTTGAGGGAAAGTTCTGCTGGTGTACGCTCTGGGCTGGGAAGCTCATCCTTGGGTTCTTCTTATAGTTCTTAAATCTTGGGGATTTAATCCCCTTATTCTGAAATCTTGAACTATTCTTCTGTTTCCATCCTTTGTGAGGTTTTGTTCGATGTCTGAACTGTTCATGACAATAGGTTGTCTTTCGGATAGTGCCTTCTAGGGTCTTTGGCTCATCAAATTCAATTTTTTTCTGATAGTCCTTAGGTAGTCCGCTAATGAAGCATTGCACCTTTTCCTTTTCTGCTTTTATATAAGGTACATACCTCAACAAATTGAGGAATTTGTTGACATATTCTTCTATAGTGAGTTGCCCCAGTTTGAGTTCATAAAACTCTTTCGTCTTCTCGTCGAAATATTTTTCTGACAAATACTTCTTCTGGAAGTATTTCTCAAATTGCTCCCAAGACAGGTCCTCTTCGCGAACCCCTTTCACATTCTTAATTTCTTCCCACCAAATGGAAGCCTTTCCATTCAAGTTGAAGGTGGCCACTCGGGCCTTCAAAATTTCTGGGAAGTCATGGACTCTGAAATACTTCTTTAGTCCAAGCAGCCAAGCCTCTGCTTCCTCTCCCTTCTTTATTTCACCATCGAAGGAGGGTGGTTTGGCCTTCCTGAATTCTTCGAATTTATGACCCTTGGAAATATTTCACTTCTTCTATCTTCTTCAGGAACAAGAACTAGTTATGCTGCTAGAAGAGCCCTTCGAACCACCAGCTTCCTTCCCAGAGGAATCGTCCGTCGCTTGTCCTTTACCTCTGGGATGGACCTTTTTCGAGGTGCTCCTCTCAGTGTGGCCACTGATATGACCATGTTTCTGTACCTCAGGTTCATGCTGCATTTTTCTTTGTAGTTCGGATAAGCTCTATAGTAAAACTACGTTAATTTTTGTTTGCTTCTCTTATTCTTTCATCATCCTCTCATTGTCAACCTTGCAGCTTTGTAATTCGACCATGAGGCTCCTCACAGTCTCGGCTAGATCTGGAGGGGTCCCTACCGCCCTCCTTTCGTCAGACTCTTTGTCTCTATTATGGGAGCCCTCCCCCACTTCATGGTGAGTCACCATTCTCTACGTCTGCAATTTTCAGCGGTTGGTCTTCTGCTTTGTGTGCAAAATAAAAACGTTGGTTGTTAGTCAATATTTATATTTATTTATAACCAGTACATAATTCATATTTCTTTCACATGCATACACACAATCGGGGTTTTCATTCTTAACTTTGTCTTTTGATTAGGAAGGTTAAGATAGAGGGTTACTCCTTTTAGGAGTGTTTCGAACGGAGATTCTACGCAACTCGTTCATGAGCCCAAACAGGCCAAGTGTTGTAACCATTCTCTGATACCACTTTGTAACACACCCACTACGAAATTCAAAAAATTTTGGCCTTTTTCATCTTTTCTCTGATGAATAGAGTCCCCGAATCCCTACGGGACCTTATACAGACCCTGCTACCCCTTAACCACACTCATATGATCGGCAGCTATGACCACAGGTCTTATCGGGGAGGTGCTCATCGGCTTTCGCAATTCGAGAAATCGCGGTGCATGTATTCCCCTTTATCTCTTGTCTTTCAAAGGGCCGAAATCCGAAATGGATCTAATCGCTTAACATGATTAACATCAACCTAGGTTAAGTCTGGGCACTCTACTCTTTGGGATTTCGCATACTAAAACTTCGAGGGATGCAATGACAGGAGGTTTCACATCTGGGTTTTCCGGGAGCTGAAACTCCAAAAACGCCAATTCTGAACATGCTTCATTGTTTCAGGGTTTCCTCCATCAAGATTTCAGGGTATGCGACGACAGGAGGTCTCGCACCTGGTTTTCCCGGGAACCGGAACTCTAAAATCGGTATTGATTTCTAAGATTATTTTGGGGTTTCTCCTTTCAGGATTTCGCGTTATAAGACGTCAAGGGGTTCATGCCCTTCGGCCCTCCGGAAGCCGAAACACCGAAGTATCATATTTATGTGCACTAATCCATCTCATGGTTTTGCATCTAGTAGACACACAGAACAAAACTGTCCTTTGGGGGCTCGGGTACCGAAATGCCAAAATGTAGATCCAAGTCACACTATGCCATATCAGGACTTCGCAAGTCGGGATTTCGAGACTTGCGAGTACAAGGGAATACACCCTTGAGTATTCTGATTTTCGAAATGCTGAAATATTGTAACATGTCCGCGTGTTGACCTTTCAAGATTTCACCCATCGGGATTTCGGGACTTACGAGTACAAGGGAATACCCCCTTGAGTATTTCGATTTCCGAAATCCCGAAATATCGTAACATGTCTGCGTGTTGACCTTTCAAGATTACACCCATTGGGATTTTGGGACTGGCATGTACAAGGGATTTGCCTCTAGGTATCTCGGGTGTCGAAATACCGAATCATCTTAACTTGTCCATGCCTCGTTATTTCGGGGTTTCGTATGTCGGTATTTCGCGAGTCGTGAGGACAAGGGTTCTTATCCTCTAGTTCCCCGAGTGTCGAAATGTCGAAATGTTTACTAGCCACCACATGTACTCTACAGTTGGACAGTCCATGCACTCCCATGGGTCTTGGGATCGACGGTCCCAATTTCTTTGTTACTTGTGAAGGTTAAAAAGGGGTTGAGGCATTATCGCCTGCGTTCCTTCATTCAATTTTTACGGTCGTAACCGGCCTCAGATCCTCCGAAAGGATATCATTCATGCATTTAGCAAGAGGGAGGGTATCCTTGGTACCTAACCACCGAAAGGTCCAAACTCATCCACACACTTTCATTTTGGGATTTCGCAAGTCGGGATTTCGGGACTTGCGAGTGCAAGGGAACTCGCCCTTGGGTATCCCGGGTATCGAAATGCCGAAATGTTGGAGTCTACGAGGACCATTCTCCCTCGTGCAAGATTTCAAGACTTAAACTATAACATCCTCCTTTGGGTCCTCAGACAATTTACACCAGGTTTTGAAGACCAGACTAGAAGGTCTTCTAGAAGGTAAAGGAATGGTCTTGAAAGGGTGCTTTCATGGGGAAATATATCCAAGGCATCGGGTAAGACAAACACGGGAACAAATCTCCCGAGAGCATACTTGAAAAATATGTATATATATATATATATATATATATATATATATATATATATATATANAAAAATATATATATATATATATATATATATATATATATATATATATATATATATATATATATATTTATATATATATATTTATATATTTATATATATATATATTTATATATTTATATATATATATATTTATTTATATATATATAAACATAATACATATGTGGTATTTCCAGTAAAAGCATGCAACCATCCTTTTTGATCAAAACACCATGCAAACAGTCTTATACTGAAACCATTCATAATTGCACATACTATGAGCATACATGTCAGCATATAAATTTCAAGATACATGACATAAAACACTTATCAGAAAAACACCAGGTGTGATGCAACTGCTGAGAGGGCAACCGTAGGCTTAGCGACTACGAATGGAATTACCACTAGCCACCCCCGAGCTAGACCACAATGCTTGAGACTCTCTGTCTCAGTTCTTCAGCGATCGAGAATGAAGGTTACTCTCCTTCTTCTCTGCTATCACTCACTCTATATTTTGTTCCAGAGTTCTTCCGATCTCTTCCTCTGCGATCTCTCCCTCGCATCCCCCTTTTCCACACTTTTTACCTGCCTTTTCTTTTCTGGCGAGGCTGTGTGTGGCACGAATTCCCCCGTGGTGGTCAGGTTTGAGGCCTCCACGGATGGGCGGTTCACCCCCATCCCTCATTAACTCATGAGGAGCCTCTTCACCTACTATCCTGACGAGTAATTCATTTCAGGGCCAGTGAGCCGCTCTTGGTTCTCCGGGCCAGTGAATACCAAATACGGTTTGGTTTGGTGGAAGTTAACGCCACCATTCCAGGTGCCTTCCACCACCTTTCTTCAGCCATTGTGGTCTCTTTTTCAACACATACCCCCTCTCAGCAGTCCTGCAGCATATAATAT
>ML818096.1:42141-73951 GCA_009831015.1 Picea engelmannii
TTCAGAATCACACATTCACATCTTTGAGTTTGCCACAGTTCTTGGCCAGCATAATTATTTTTATAGACTGGGGGAAACAGGGTGTTACAACTTGGTGAAACGATTGAAGAATCGATGATTGTGCAAAAGGTGTTGAGGCCACTCCCCTTAATATTTTATGCCAAAGTTTCCGCCATTGAAGAAATAAAGGATCTTGATAAATTAATAATGGATGAATTGCATGGGATCCTCACTGCATATGAAATGAGGATTGAAAATGAAAAACCATAAAAAGGGGAAGCAACTTTCAAATCCTCAAAGAAGGTGAAGAATAAAGAGCACAAATCAAGTGATTGTTCCAACTATGTATCAGATGCAAAGGAAGCAAATTTTCTGAGAAAACACAAAAAGGGATCTGGAAAATATAAAGGTAAGTTTCCCTTTAAATGCTTTAACTGTGGAAAATTAGGATATTTTGTTGCTAAGTGTCCATATGAAAAAAAATGAAAGTAGTGATAGTGAAGAATACTATAACATAAAGAGAAAACGTCATAAACACAAAAATAGCCACAAACAGAACAATCATGAAAAGAAGAAGAATTATTATAAGCATATGAAGAGCCTCTACTCAAAAGGGGTTAGTGACTCGTCTGAAGAAAGAAGTGAAAGCAATTCTAATAGTGATAGAGAAGAAACTCTATTTATGTCAATCGAAACAAAGAATGATGAAGATAAAGAAATGATAGATCCAGAAGAAGAGGAAAACACTGAAACATATGGAGAAGTAGATCTTGAAGAAGCACTCGTCTATGCCTTAAGAAAAATAAAGAAGCTTAGGAAAATGAATTTGATACAAAAGAAGCAACTGCAAAAATATGAAGAAGATGATCGTGATTCAAAATCCAAAATTTCACAAAGCCTTGAAGAATCAGAAAATATTATCATAAGCCTAAAATTTAAATTAGAATAGGCAAGAAGGAGAGAAGAAGTGGTGAGAATCCACTTGAAGAAAAAGGAAGAAAATTGCGAAGAGCTAGAATTTGATATTGTTTCCTTAAGAAAGGATTTGGAAAATTCAACTACTCAATTGAACAAAACCTTGAAGTTTGAAAAGAGTATTGAAATGTTAGATGATATCATCAATTTTCAAAGGTCTCCATTCATTAAGACTGGTCTTGGATATGACATTTTTGTTGCCTCCCTACCTACACATGGCCTTTCTACAACTGGGGAAGTTATATTTGTTGCAGGAGTTCAGAATGGTTTTCTATAAGAACAATCTATTGTTGATTGTGTCAAAAATATTAACGAGCTACATGCTCCTCACATGCCAACAATTGAGCATGTTGTTACAAATGACATTGTTGTTGATATGTCAGTTGTTCTACTCATGTAAGTGAACCTAACATGAGCATACTTCCTCTGATCAAACAACACAATAATATGTGCCCTATCATCATCCTTACCATACAAATCAAAGGAATGGAATCATGCTTTCATATCATTGTGGAAGAGATGTGAAAGTCATAATTGTGGACCAATGTCGACTACCAGGATAGATTGTGGTTGGATTGATGGATGGTCGTGGAATCATTTGACTAGATTTTTAAGGACTTCATATCTTCGTGTATCATTGGATGTATAGTCATACAATGCTTGATCTGAAATGATAATTTAAAGACTTGGTTAAGTTTATGCATGAGTTGATTTACCATTTAGGAATTAAGAGAAGAAGCTTAACGAAAGAATGTTGTAGCCATATAAGAAGTAAAAACAAAAAACCATAACACCAAGATTGTTAACAGAGTTCAGCACAAGATTTCCTACATCTCTGGGACTTTGTCTCAGTGGGGAAGGCTTCTTATTAATCTTCAATGATTTAAGAATACAAAAGAAAGGCTTACATAACAGCTTCTGAAACCACATTTCAGATCTGCAAATTCTGGACAGAAACAAACATCACCATTGGCTGGAATAAGAAATTATGAGACTTTTGAGTATAAAGTCGACTATGCTTGGATTGACAATTGGGGCTCTGGGGGCACTTTTTTGTTCGGCTACTTGGATGTAGAAACAAAATCCATATTCAAATTCCCCTCGAAATTCTGCAACTTTTGAGTATAAACTTGACCTGCTTCTGAACAGTCCCTCGGGGCCTCCCCTCGGCATGAATCCCAATGTTGCACTCTGTCACATCCGTATAGTCTGTATAGTCTCGATTTGCATGCCAAAAAAAAAAAAATCTTGATTTCCATGCCCAAAATTTTTTATTTTTTCTCAATTTTCATGCCCAGCTAAATAATCTAGACTCCGCCAAATTCAGGGACAGTTGCCAAACTTAGCGCCAGTTATCCAGATTTAGCGAGATTCCTCCATATTTAGAGGATCTCCGCCAGATTTGGTTTACCTTCTAGAAGTTTCCACGTGTCACCTCCGTACGATGCCACGTGACACTTTTTTATTGGGCCAAATCACCCCTAAAAAACCAAAAATGACTAACACGTGCCAGCTTCTGGTGCTTCCACGTGTCATGTTGACATCAACATGACGTACTGTTGACGTCAGCATTGACTTTGACCTATTGAATTTTTGCATGTTTGACTTGATCTTCAGATCATGATAACTTATGCATACGGTGTCCATTTTCAGAATATATATATATATGGTCGGAATCGGCTCGACGATCCCAATGCAATGGCGTTGGTTTCATTTGATTCCGAGAACTTTTATTTTTAGGCCTTCTTAGATCCATTTTGGATCATTCCTCCCCACTAAGACCTTTTGTTCCTCCAAAAGAGTATTAACCAGTCCTCAAGTGCGGGATAGGCCACCCCACTTATCCTTTGTCTTTAAACTTTGTCCTGTGCACCCGTCGCATCATAATCAATTGCATAATAACCATGATAATTGAAAGCATATTGTTAGCCATTTGAACTCGTTCACATCTTACTGAATTCACTACCATCCATGTAAAAAACATTAGCAGTGATAACATCAGAAATACGACTAAAAATGAACCAATATGTTTGATGTGCTTACATGACATTAGCTTATCTTGAAGAAAAGTATGATTGAAATCCCATCCTACAACCATCTCATGTTCATGCTTAAGATCAACTGCTTTACTTGGCACAATTATAGGTGTATTTCTTGCATAAGTTGCCTTCTTTAATTGTTCCATTTTTAGAAGAGATTGATTTTTTTTTATGTGATGAGCATGTACAACATATTCATTGCCTTCTTTAGTTAAGTGATATTGATTATGTTCCCTATAGAAGATTGCTTTGCGATCATATAAATAAGGGCTTTCCAAGACCAGTCCACATGTTTCTAGTGGCACCACATCACATGTTACTTCATTCACATACTTAGATGTAATTGCAAACTTTATGATACATTACTTTGTTATGGGAAATTTATGATTGTTGCTTATCCAATTTAGTGAATAAGGTTTGTGATGCATCTTAGTGTTTAATCCCAATTTCTTAACCACTTCTTCTGAAATTAAGTTAGATTGAGATCCACTATCTATCAGTGTGTCGATCTTAGAATGTTTCATTATGACCCTTATATGAAACAATTTACTTCTTGAATCAAAACCATCACCAATTTTACTTGTCAAACCAACTGCTGTCATTTTAGTCTCATCACCTGAATCATACCCCAAGTATGTTGGTTGTGTTGTTGTTGCAACTATTTGCCTCCCTTTCCTTTCTTTGAACCACTTTGGTCTCTTCTCTGGGTGCAATTGTCGGCAATGCTCATCATTGTGCCCTTCTTTCTTGCAATGCTTGCAAGAGAGCTTCTCTTCCTTCACTGTTGTTGAATTTGATTTCTTCCCATTCCCTTTGCCTTTGCCATCTTTCTTTGAAGATGTTTCCCCTGATACACTAACTCTAGTTTTCCCTACTTCAATATATGTTGCTTGAAAAAAAACCTAATCAATATTAGTAGGTCCAAACATAAACATAGTATTACGAATATAAGCAAGAAAACCTCCTTTATACTTCATAAGAGTTTCTTGTGTAGTTAATGGAACAGTTAACATCAAAGCCATATTACGAAATTCATCTGTGTATTCCTACACTAACTTTCCTTTCCTTAACTTAATACTTTTCCATTCAATTAAATCTTTTTCTTTATATCCCAATGGATATAACTGTTTTCTAAGCGCGAAAATAAAATCATGCCATAATGGAAAAATATTACCAACTTATTGAGTTCCATGTTGCATTTTACTTTGCCACCAGATGAGAGTTGTGCTATCAAGATGAAGTGATGCCAATCTAATTTTGGTTGCCTCATATTTGATTTGTTGCACATTACAATATACCTCCATCTGTCTAACCCAGTTATCAAGTTTCTTAGCATTAACTTTCTCATCATATACAGGTAAAACAAATTTTACATCAAGTTTAAGTAATGGAATATCAGGCGTATGTTTATGAGAATGTTTTTTTGTAGTAGAACTTGAACTTGTACTTGAAGAAGAAGAAGAAGATGGAGATGAAGGAGGTGAAGGAGGAGGTTTAGGAGGGTCCTCTCCTTCTTCACTTTTGTCTTTCTTTGAAGATTCCCCTTGAAAAGGCCTCTTCCATTCCAAGTAATCATCATACAACACTTTTACCATCTCCGACATGACAAAGAAATTTATTTGAAACTCTCTTTCCTTTTAGGAAAGTGCTTCTTCCGATGCCATCCTCTCACTTTGGGATGTCCTCTTTCTTGATCCAATCTTAGGATCTCCTTCTACAAGCTCGCCTTCACCATGACTTAGCTTTTCCCTGGTAATCATGCAAACTCAAACAACCAACCGTCAACATGTTATGATACCACTTGATCTGAAATGATCTTTTAAAGACTTGGTTAAATTTATGCATGAGTTGATTTACCATTTAGGAATTAAGAGAAGAATGTTAATGAAATAATGTTGCAGCCATATAAGAAGTAAAAACAGTAAACCATAACACCAAGATTGTTAAAAGAGTTCAACACAAGATTGACTACGTCTATGGGAATTTGTTTTAGTGGGGAAGGCTTGTTATTAATCTTCAATTATTTAATAATACAAAAGAAAGGTTTACATAATAGCTCATGAAACCACTTTTCAGATCTTCAAACTCTAGACAGAAACATACATCACCATTGGTTGGAACAGGAAATTCTGAGACTTTTGAGTATAAATTCAACTATGATTGGATCGACAGTTTGGGCTCTGGAGGCACTTTTCTGTTCGGCTACTCGAATGCAGAAACAGAAGCCATATTCGGATTCCCCTCAAAATTTTGCAACTTTTGAGTATAAAGTTGATCTACTTCTTAACAGTCCCTCGAGGCCTCCCCTCGACACGAATCCAAATGTTGCGCCCTGTCAACTCTGTATAGTTCGTACAGTCTCGATTTGTGTTCCAAAAAAAATATTTTTTCTCGAATTTGTGCCCAAAAAAATAATTTTTTAACGATTTCCATGCCCAGCTAAATAAGTCAAACTCTGCCAAATTTAGGGACAGTTGCCAAACTTAGCGCTAGTTAGCCATATTTAGGGAGATTCCAACAGATTTAGAGGATCTCCTCCAGATTTGGTGGAACTACCATATTTGGAGGAATATACCATATTTGGTTGACCTTCTAGAAGATTCCATGTGTCACCTTCGTACAGTGCCACGTGTCACTTTTTTATTGGGCCAAATCACCCCTAAAAATTCAAAAATGATTGACACATGTCAGCTCCTGGTGCTGCCATGTGTCATGCTAATGTCATCATGACGTACTACTGATGTCATCATGATGTACTGTCGGCGTCGGCGTTGACTTTGACTTTTTCCTTGTTTGACCTAATCTTCAGATCGTGATAACTTCTGTATACAGTGTCCATTTTCAGAAAAAAATTATATGGTCATAATCGGCTCGATGAGCCCGACGCAATGGCACTAGTTTCATCTGATTATGAGAAATTTTATTTTTAGTCCTTCCTAGATCCATTTTGGATCAATGCGTCTCTTACTTATTGATGATTTCCATGGAAGTGGTTGACTGGGAATCAACCTGACATGATAGTCGACTGGAGTTTCGGCTGGGTAGTCTATCAACTGAAAGTTTCGACATAAACTATTGTTGATACATATTGATACATTAGAGGGGGAATACTTGAAGTTGTTGATATGCTAACCCAACTGATGTCTTCTTGATGACTCGACTATTTCTTGTTGAATCGACTTGGATTTGTTGAGACCAACCCAACCATGTTCGACTGTTGTTGAAGATGTGTTACTGTTTATATTGGATACATAGACTGTCCAGATTGAGAGATATTGATTATCTTATGTTGTTGGTGACAGTGTTCAAAACTTCTTCAAGAGTGTTGTTGTATCATGTTCAAGCAGTCTTTACCATTGAGGTAGGCAGTGTTGATGAAAAAAAAGTGCAATTGGAGGACATTATATTCAGTGCAGCATGCATATAATTTTCATTCAGTATTCTGGACATTCCTTCTTTGGAACTTGAAGGATTTTTTATAGTTGGGAATGAAATTTGACAACATTCCACATTTGTCCAAGGAAGCCTCAGAAACCTATGTGAGTGGTGTATGGAAATTTGGGAGTTGGCATGGTTTGAGGTATCTATTGTGAAAAATAAAATACAATTCCACATAGATATTCTATACATTGTGACCAACATTGAACATGTTCCAAAAAATATTTTTGAAGGACAACTGGAAGGTGGTTTGATGACATTCAAGCACTACCAAATCAACAACATACCTGTGATATTGGAAGATCCCTTAGAAACTATAAATTCACATACCAACTTGAAGATTCAAAACACATGGAGATGTGATAAGTTGTAGATGGACATTTTTTGAATAGTAGCAGACCATTCATTCTTGAGCAGTAGATTGTGAGAAAATGTTGAAGGCAATCGATCCTATTAGTTGTGAATAGATAATAATATTATGATAACAAAACATCTAGCAAGTCTTTGGTAGATTTTTGATAAATAAAAAAAGGAGCAGTTCAGGAGAGTGATGGAAAAATAGAGACAAATAAGAAATTACAACAAGAAAATATAGTACATTTATAGGGAGAGCTACTTCAGAAAACTACAAGAGAAAACACAGTCTAAGGGGGGGGGGACAAAACAAAAGGAAAAATGCATAAAAATATGAAGCATATTCCCATCAAGTACCACTTCCTAAGAGAACAAGTAATTGAACTAAGTGTCAAGATGGAATACATTTCCACCAAGAAACAAGTTCCAGCTAATTTTTACCAAAAACCCTTCCCAGAAAAACATTTACAAAAGTTGGGAGTGATATCCCTCTCATCTCATCAGTAAAGAAGCATAACTCAAGGGTAGCATACCTTTTCCATTGATGTCAAAGAGGGATTATTAAAGACACTGGGAGAGTTGTAGATAAGGGGAGGAGAATTACACACAGGGGGAGAGTCACATACAAGGGAGAACTATTTCTATTTCTAGAGGATTACGTGTTTTTGAGTATAGGGTTGTCATAAATGACAAAGGGGGAGATTGTTGAATAAAATATTGTCATTGATGTCAAATCTTAGTAAGTGATCAACTATAAATGTGACTTCAATAAATACAAAAGTGGAAAAGTTAAGAGGAAACGAAGTTTACGTAAAACTGGAGTAAAAATGAAAGTTGATTAAATATAAATATGACTTTAATAAATAACAAAAGTTGAAAAGTTAGGTGGAAGTGGAGTTTAAGTAAAAGAGAAGTAAACATGAAAGTGGATTAAAGAAAAAGGTAAAAGTGAAAGTGGAGTTTACGTAAAAGTGAAGTAAACATGAAAATGGATTAAAAATGGTAAAAGTGAAAGTGCACATGGATTTACAAACCATGGTGGTATTTTACCCATGGTATGGTAAAAAGTGAATTAAAAATAAAGAAAGGGGGGAAATTAATTATTATTTAATAAAATATGGACTTTTCAAAAGAATGTGACTTTTCAAGTAAAGCTTATGGAAAAGTATAAATAAAGAAGAGGGTTATGAGAAACAAATGTGTGTGTGGGTGAAAATGTAATATTCTTATGCATACCATTTGAGGCTTGACGATTGAACATGATTCAAGGAGCGACGATTAAATATTGGTGAAGATCATATTTGGCATTCTAGAAAATAGATCTGGCAAAAGAAAAAGTAGTGAGGGAAGATATGAGGCAAAAGAAGAAGAAGAAAGAAGATTTGGTGAATGCAGAGTGAAAGCATAAGTAGCGAACACAGTGCAGAAGAAAGAGAAAGTTGAATAGCCAAATCAAAAGAAGCAAGCGTTGTACAGATCTAAGGCATAAGTAGAAGAAAACAAAAGATCATCTGGTGAAGGCAGAGTGAAAGCAGAAGTAGCAAGTACAAAGCAGATCCAACAAAGGAAGAAGTAAAGAGAGCATAGAATATTTTGTGAACACGAAAGAAAAAAAGGAGATCAGTGTCTCTTATATGTTGGTTCCTACAAACAACATAGTGGATTGGTGTCTCCTGTAGGTCGATGCCTACAAATAACAAATGAGATTGGTGTCTCCTGTAGGTTGGTGTCTGCAAACAAATAGATTGCTGCCAACAAATAACAAAGGGGATCAGTGTCTCCTATAGGTTGGTGCCTACAAATAGCAGAGGGGATCAATGTATCTTGTAGTTTGGTGCCTACAAACAATAGAGGGGATTGGTTCCTCTGGTAGGTCGATGTCTACAAATAGAAGAAGGGGATTGGTGTCTCCTATAGATCGGTACCTACAAACACAAGAAGGGGATTGGTGTCTTTGATAGGTCAGTTCCTAGAAACATAAGAGGGGATCGGTGTCTCATGTATGTTGATTCCTACAAAAAGTAGTGGGGATTGGTGTCTTCGGTAGGTTGGTGCCTACAAATTAATAAAAAAGAACTTTTGTGGTTTTCTTCAGGAAGGGTTTCCATGTTAAATATTGTGTCTAATTGTTGTTATATTTATGTGATTGCATCATTATGGTTTATGAATGTTAAAAATAAAAATGCAGCCTTATACTGATTCACACCCCCCCCCCTCTTAGTATAACTGTGTTCTCAACATATAAAACCTTTAGAATAGGTGCACTGGTCAATAATTTTGTTAAGTGTTGGAAACTCTCCTCACACTTAGCAATCCATTCAAATTTTGTTCCCTTCTTTTTCAGTGAAATGATTGGATTTGCAACTTTGGAGAAACCTTCAATGAATCTCCTATAATATCCAGTTGATCCCACAAAGGATATTAATTTTGAAACATTCTTTGGCATTGACCTACTTTCGATTGCTTCAATATTTTTAGGGTCCACCTCTATTCCCTCCTTTGAGATGATGTGGCCCAAATAATGGATTTTTCTTTGATAGAAAGTGTATTTTCTTAGCTTGGAATACAATTAGTGCTCTCTCAATACTTATATTACCATCCTCAAATTTTTCTCATGCTCCTCCTCTATCTTGGAGAAGACAAGAATATCATCCAAGAAGACAATGATGAAGTCCAAATAATCTTTGAACACTCCATTCATTAGACACATGCAGGTAGTTGGTGCATTTTCCAAGCCAAATGGAACCACCACAATCTCATAATGGCCATACCTTGTCCTGAATGTTGTCTTTCTGATGTATTCTTCTTTGATTTTCACTTATTGGTATCCTGACCTCATGTCAATCATGGAAAATATCCTTGCTCCTTTCATTTGATCGAAAATATCATCGATCCACAGTAGAGGGTACATGTTCTTTACAGTAACCTTATTAAGTTGTCTGAAGTCAATACACAGCCTCAAAGTTCCATCTTGTTTCTTCATAAATAGCATTGGGGCACCTCAAGGTGAGACACTTGGGTGTATGTATCCCTTTTTCAACAATTATTCTAGTTGCATATGAAACTCTTTCAACTCTAGTGTGCTCATTTTGTAGGGATTTTTGGAGACTGGGGCAGCTTCAGGAATTAAGTCAATAGAGAAGTCTATATCTCTCTTTGGTGGCAATTTTTGCAACTCCCCGAACACATCTTCACACTCCTTTAGTATTGGATAATATTCAATACTTGGTTGCTTATCTTTGGTTGGCTCTTCCATATGCACTGCATATATTTGGCATCCTTTCCTAAAAATTCTTTTCAACTGCAATGCTAAAATTTATCTGACATATATAGGTCTTGGAATACCTTGCACTATCCTTGAGTTTCCTTATTCATCAAGGCATGTGAAAGTCTCGCTGTAATAATCTAGGACAACACGATGCTTTTCCAACCAGTCCATACCAATTAAGAAATCATATGACCAAGTGGTATGATGTTTAAATATTCCTTAGTGTTAACTCCTTTCATGCTAATTGAACAATCCTTGACAAATTCATTGATTTTTCTCTTTGTTCTAATGGCTAGTTGAACCAACCAAGACTTTTCGTGCTTACATATCTTCAATTTAAACCTTTCAACTATTTTTTGATCTATATAGCTATGACTATCTCCAGAATCAATCAAAATAGCTATGGGTCGATTATGAATCTTACCTTCTACCTCAATCATATGAGATTGGTAGTCTACTTGTCTTTTGTTCAAGGAAGCATAAATCCTTGGCATGCTCCTGCCCATGTCGTCCATTGTATCAACTTCTTGAATATTGTGTATAGTCCTCATCTTATATCCCTTGTGAGGAAAATCCTTATACGAGTGGTCTCCTTCACATCCCCAACACTTTAGAGGATGTTTCCTTGGTGTTTTCCCCAAGGAATCTATCATTTTATGCTCACCCTATGTTGGTTGTTCTTGTTGATATGCTTGAGAGTTGTTCCTAATGAAAGGTGGCTTGAATCCTTTCTTTCTCTGATCCATATTTCCTTTATTTTTGTCATCCCAAGCCTTTTGGAAAGTTAGTCTTCCTTTTCTCTTCTCATAAAGTTGTTTTTCTCTCCTTATGGCCTCCTCCAAAGTCTTGGGGTTATCATATTGTATCTTCTCACTGTAGAAGGAGGGTAACCCACTTAGAAACATTTGTATTTTGACTTTCTCATCCTTTATAAAGCCCACATACTTAAGTAACTCAAAGAACCTCCTTTCATGTTCATCCATTTTCATGCTCTCAAGCTTGAGTTCAAAGAACTCTTTCATCTTCTTTTCATAATAATTCTCTTACTGTTGAAAATATCTCTTGAATTGATTACAAGAAATTATCTTTTCATCAATATGATTGAACTTCTTAAGTTGATCCCACCACATAGATGCTTGTTGGGATGCCTCTTAGTCCCTTGTAATAACCATCATACAGTATGAAAAGACATTAGAATAAGTGAATACATGAATTTATGTCAATGATCAAGAGAACTTAACAAATGATTAGTTGGAGTGGGTACAACTGCTCCAACCATCTCTCTATTGTATAAATGCTCAAAAATATGGAATACAAACTTGGTCGGTTAACCTTCCCACAAATACTTCTTGAGTATCATGTGTGTGTTCCTAATATTCCTCCTATAATGTAGCTCTCTTCTTGAATTCATGTCGTCATTCCCTGTACTACAACATTTTGGTTATGTTATCGTGTGGCTCGAACCAGAACAAGTTATATTGCTCGAGAAGCTCGTGCATTTTGGTTATGTTATCATGTGTCTCGAACCAGAACAAGTTATATTGCTCGAGAAGCTCGTGGATGATGCTCACTGGTAGATGTTGTTCACCTTTGATTACTTGTGGATTTTGCTTGCTCACGGATGGTGCTCTCCTAAATATTGCAAAATTGAAATACATAGGAGAAATCTATGTATTTGATGTTGATCCTAGATAAGCGAAGGGCTAAAAGAAATTTCAAGTGATTCCCACTTGTTTGGAGAGTACTAGACTAGAAAAATTGATGAAGACCCTCCTGTACTGAGTTCATGAGTTGATCAACTTTCCTTTATGGAGAACTTCACTTTGTGTGTCATTGATTTATTGTTGACTGCACTGCAAAGTTGACTAGGTGCATACCCTCCCTATCCTTGAAGTGTGTGGGGGAGCGATGCAATGAATGATGTGATTGACCACCCTGGTGGATAGAAAAACTGGTCAATTAGGAGATCGAACGAAAAAATATTTGGAGAAGAAGCAGTGGTATTATAATCGACGTTAATAAATAAGGTGACCGTCTCTACTCATATTCTTCATTATGGGCATCAGAACAAGTGAGGAGAGCATGAGGCTAGTAGAGCCAATAGCCTACCCAGAGCCAGGGCGCGTGTGTAGGAAGAGCAGTTATAAGGAGGTGTCATCGCTGCATCAGATCATTAAGGAGTCGTTGCATGAGATCATTGTCAGCTGGTAGGAGATCCATCGATTTGTGAAGTGCTCGTTGGAAAGAGTTTGACTAAAGTGTCAATCAGATTGAAGGAGGCCCATATGAGCAGTGAAGGTCGTGTTGTAAGATTTATTTATGGATACAGTCTGTATCTATACTACTTTCCTAGAAAATCGGTGAATACAGTGACATACCATGTACTTCGATAGATGAAAGTAATATAGAATAGACTGCTTTTCGAGATAACTTGTGAATACAATGACATACCATGTATTTCAATAGATGGAAGTATGTCAATATAATGGATAAAACTCTAGTCATTACAAATTCAAATTGATAGTCTGAAGCAATTGTATCTTCAATGAATCAAGTGGCAGCTCGAATGAATGGTTGAGTGAAAGAACGTAGTCTATGAGATTTTGGAAGTGGATAGAAATGTTGATGAAGACTTGTATCTTCAATGAATCAAGTGGCCACTCGAATGAATGGTTGAGTGAAAGAACATAGTCTATGAGATTTTGGAAGTGAATAGAAATGTTGATGAAGACTATATCAGACAAACATCAGATTTCTCATCATATGCAAATGTTGAATTTGTTGTTGTATTTGGCTATTGTAATGTAGAGTTTACCTCTACGTGAGTTATGTGTTGTAGATAATTCATTTCTCCATTAAGGGGGAGTGTTGGAGAATAATGTAGAAATGAATAAAAAGTTCTCAGAACTGTAATAAGAACTATTATAATTAGGTTACAAGTTGTATTAGCTATTTTTAGAATTCTAGATGCCCTATTCTTAGATCTAGAGGATTCATCTATTCCTATATATGTAATGTTAGTCTCAAACAAAGAATAAGAAGGGTGAAATGTTCTGTGTGTATTCTGTGTGCAATAATTTTTCCAATTGTAACCCCATACACTCTCTTTAGATTTTTTTATGCTTTCTAATCTCTGTGAGGAATCGAACCAGAAGTGTCTCTAACTACTCTAGATGTTATTTGCACTCATACACAGAATAACCAAGCGTAGAAAGAAAACAAAGAAAAATTAATTTGGACATTGAACGGATCAATGATAGTGAAGCACAAGGATGTTATCTACATATAAGAAAACTGATTAGCACTGAAACAATTCATACTTTCTATACAATAGACATTGGCAAATAAACCAGTTACCTAGAGGACACAACCAAAACTCAGTCTTGCTTCATTCCTTATGCTACTTCACAAGACGCCCCTGCTATAAACAAATCATCAAATCCCTGGACGGAAAATGAATGGAGAATGAATGATAAAAAAAATGAACCTCGCAAAGCTCCCTACATACCTCTCTCATTAATTTCTTTTTTCTAGCTAGTTGTTTGTTGTTTGTTTTATATCATTTGATGTGTAGTTTCAACAGTTAGGGTCGTTTTAATTTAACGGACTAAAGTGAACCACTTGGGATACCATAATTCCAAAACTCTGGGTGAGGGTCACTGGAGGATTCTCTGAACATTTGCAATTTTCTTCGGTATACTACATGAGCAAGGTGACTAGGTAGAAGATCTGCTTTGTTCCCAATGCATAAAAATATCTCAAACTTATGCAAATCAACTTTGGAAACCCAATCTCAAAGAACCTCAAATGATGATGGATTACTCAGATCAAATGCCATCACAAGCGCATCACATTGTTTAGATAGTGAACGAGCATGCTCATAAGTTTTTTTTTTTCTACAAAGATGTGCCATCCAAACACAAACGTCAACAATATAATATTTTGTGTCAATATTCCAACCATGGCATGTAATATCATATGATGAGAGTGTAATCTCTTTCGCAGCCAAGGAAACCAACCCTCGTGGAATTATTTTTTCCAATGTCAGGATTACCAAAACTAGGGAAAGATCTATATCTTGTTTATTTTCAGAAAGAGCCAAGCCCAAGGATCCACCCAAAGATTCTCAACTAAATAAATTGGCTTGGAGGGTGCACATCTAAATTCCCATTTGAATATTCCATCAAAAAAATTAAAAATACCTTCAAAGGATGTGCAATCCATTGATGGAATATGCTGGCATCTAACCTCAAACAATTCTCCAAGAGACTGATATTGTGATGACATTCCAAAACCGGTTCCATATATGCCTCATTAACAATGCATTTGTGTTCCACACCATTGTTCATTCCCTTTGTCAATGAAGAGTTAAATATGAAATTTGGCTAACATGAGCATACTTGGAATATAGTGGTAGAAAGTGAACATGGCAAACATGGTATACTAATATATTGTTTTCTTTTGACATGGCACTGAGTAATGCCGAAGTAATAACCCAAAAAGACATGGTATAACATTTATGAAATAATATCATAATTAGAAAAAAGAGAGGCATGAAATATATTTTTGAAAAGTGAATTATGAGTGCAAAATATACATCGTTAAGAATGCGAGGAGTGGGAAAATGGACCATATTTAGTGATAGGTCAAGAGCCATGACAATTTTGCCAAGTATTTTGTCAACTTTGCCAAGTACCATGTCAACCTTGCCGAAAATTTGTATTTAACCTATTTTCATATGGAATGAACATGTAACATGTCCAACATGCATAACTAACCAACAATCATCATTGTTAGCCATTAGCCAATACTTGTCATAATTTCCAAAATATTCTTGAATGGAAAAAAATCCGAAGACATCATCAAATAAGATAGGGATCGACTAGATTGTTGAATCTTTAAAATGTGTAGCAACAACTCATTAAGAGTGCACAAATACTTTGCACAAGAACCATGGAATGAGGAGGAGCTTGGCAATGCTTTGTTGGCTAAGTATTGTTGACCAAAATGGTGATCAACAAGTTCATTGTCTAGAGGATTTCATTAAAGGTTTTAATATGTCATTTTTTTCTCCCCTTCGAATAGAACTTCTTGTCGAAGAATGTGAAGAATGTCAATTAGCTTTGACAAGATGGAGAGTTGATTTTATTGACAAACTTGGTGGAGAATTATTTTCACGGATGCACATTGGAATTGATGTGATGGATAAATCATGCAACTGAAATATTTTCTCATGCACGGTAACCATGATTCACCATCTTATCTTGTCCTATTCTCTCCATCAAATGATGGTGGCTTTATTTTCATGAGCTCTCCTTGCAAAATATCTTCTTTAGGCCTCCTTCTCTGATTTTTGATAGGGGACACACTAGGGATGCTCTCTAACCTTGAATGCACATGTACCCTTCTGGTAGAGTGTCTTGGTGAATTATGATGATGATGATGTATACTCATAATACTTGACTTCCTAGATCCCCCATGGTCATGAGGTCTAGATGTTGTTGCTTGCTTTGGACTGGATGCTTTCTTTGTTCCATAATATTCATTGGCTTGCTTTTGCAACATATACAAACTATGTAGTATCTCTTCATGAGCCCTCATCATCCTTTCATTGTCCACTCTATAACTCCGCATTTCCTTTTGCGGGATTCTCATGGTCTCAACCAAATCTATAGGCTCCACTTTGCTTCTATGTCCATTGGATTTGGTCTCTGCATTTCCCATGCTTACATGTGGACCTCGGATCTCATCCTCATGGCTGTAAGAACCTTGAGCATCATTCATATCTCTAGTCCTCATATAGTGACCAGATATATGGCCTATACCTCTAATTCTACAAGGAATGTGCATGCAACAATTATTTATTAGAGTTAATTATATGACACGATTGTCATGAATTTAAGCTACAAACCCCTTTTTCCTAGATTTTTCGAAGGAACATTGCCAAACAAATAAAAACTTTGAACTTTCAAACATATTCCATTATGAATTATTTTTTCTATGGTTGTACCCGTGACTCAATCTGATTTCTAAGCTGAGAGTTATGGCTTTCTAAAATCAACAAATTTACTCATTTTGCACCTATTTCAATAGTACCAAAAATATCAAGGGTTGACTTCTACCTGTTGTAGAAGAAAATATGGCGAGAACTGGGAAATTTTTTATATCGAGCATTGATATTGTTCATGCTTTTGAATACAAAAAAACTCTCATATTTAGGATCTAACACTCCATCTAAATTTTGCATCAATATAGATTTTCCAATTAGTCCCCTTTTCTCCTCCTCCATACTTAGAATTTTTGACCAAAAATGGTTATCTCCCTATTGGCGTTATTTTATGTGCAGGTTGTAAGACCCAAGGTTCATTTTATCTAAGACCAACAAAACCCATCGGACACCGGCCCTTTCAACATCACATGCTTGCGCAGATGAAGTCTCACCTGAGGTATCTATGGGGATTGCAAGAACTAGGCTTCTGCAGTGGTAATGGAATGTGAGGAAAACATTTGATTCATTCTTCCTTATTGTCTTGTGCGCATAACTCTATTATGTTTTGTTATTAATTTACTCATGTTTCAGATTTCTATACTTATCACATTCCAACTTATTTTATATACCTATTACTACCACAGTCATGAATCATTGCACCATACTTAACTATCCTACAAAGCAATTCTATGATGCATGCAAATAGTATTCAAACTAAAACATAGAAAAACAGACAACCCAGGATTATGTAACATATCTTTATCATAACTTTATTCATCCTTCTCAACCTTCAATTGCTACATTCCATAACTCTGGAACTCAGTAATTACCATACTATAGCACAACCTAATCAATCATAACCAAACTTCATTAGAATAATACCTAGTTGAACCAATCAACAACAACAATGACAACGACGAAAAACCCCTAATATCCCAACCCGTTACATATTTATATCAAAATCTAGGGCTAAAAACCCTAATCTATTCATCCCACAAATATCCCATTACAATGCATGGCCAACTCAATTAATTGATTGTTTGATGCCTTTCTTCTGCTTTTCATCCTTCGTGCTTCTTTTATGTTGTTCTTCTATTTCTAGAAAGTCGGGTTGTCATTCTCCTGTTATGCTTTATTTCCTTTCTTTATTCTTCGATATTTATTCTTCGAGCTACATGTTGTCTTCCTTTTGTGCACTTTCCTCCTTCTACGAACCCTCCCACTGGATGTGCCTCAGTTGCGCGCTCTCTAGCTTTCCTTCTTCCTCCGCGCACATTTCATATACTTAGGTTTTTCCCCCAAAACTATATCTAAACTGCAAAAACTATTTTCAAGACTGCTTGTCCAACAGACCCCCAACACTCACCTCTGACTCGTCCCGATCCACTCAGGCTTGTTTCCTTCTCTTCCATGCTGAAATGAAGTTTTGAGATGTCACCTTTTTCCCCTCTACCTCTTTGATGATTATGGCCTATGTTGTTGTTATCCCTCTACTCCTTACGCGGTCAAGTTTGTAATTTTGTCCTCCGCTTCCACCATTTCTTTCTTGACCCTACCCTGCACCGTAGCCATCTCTCCAATTACACACACTGCCTCTTCTTGCAGTGATCCCAGTCTTTGTTGTAGGACCTTTTATTGATCCCTCATTTTCTCCACTTCTACCTTTGCCTGGTGTTGAGCTAGAATGGTTGCCATGCACGCTATTGGTGGTAGTGTAGCTGCCATTTCTGCCACTTTTTGTGTTTGTTCTTGTGCCTCTCTTAGCTTGGCCTCTACAACCTTCATCTCCGGATATTCTATCAACTCTGTCCACACCTGCATGGTCTTCTCACAAATTTTCGTGCATTCGCCCTCAATCTTCTTGATGTTGGCAACTATTGTGGTTGTCGTTCTCTTTCTACATTCGCACACCTCTGGTGTAGATCCTGGCATGCTCCTTAGCTTTAAATATTCTATCTGTGATCGAAATCCATTAATGACTTCACTGATCATCTGCACTTGTTCCTCCATAGTCGCTTCGACTTCTAGGGGAACTTCTGGAATTGCTTTGTATAACGTTTGTATTGTTGCTTGGGTCTTCTTCGCCATGCCCTCAATCTCATCCTTTTCCTTTAATGTCATCTCAGCTCTCTCCCCAGCCTCATCTTTATTCTTCAGAGTCTCTTCTATTATTCCTTCAACTTCCCTCCTCTGTTGCAGTGTTGTGTCATACTTCTCCTATAATTGGGCTCGTTTGTCCCTTATTCTTTCTAACTCCATGTGTTCTTCCTCTCCTCTATTTTTTACTTCTTGTACCAATCCTACTTGCAAGTCCTGTAAATTTTTCATGGACATCCTTGAGATGACTATCTTCAGATGGCCCAACACATTTACTTGCTTATGCAACTCGCCCACTGGAAACTCTAGCGCGTCTGTCTCAATCTGTAGGGTTTCGTGCCCTAGTGTCAGTTGTGTCAGGGTCGGTTGCATGCTTTATTATTCTCCTCTTGGCCCTGTTTATGGTTCTTCACTAGACTTGTGCTACTTTGTAAGTTTTACGACTTCCAACATCTGTTGAAGTACTCTCAGTTGGTCTTGAACATTTTGTTGTTGTTCTTCATACTTATTTTTTTCTTCTTCTTGTAACTCTTATGTGTTATCCCATATCTAGTAGCCAATTATGTCCATTTTTTCATTGGTTAATATGTAAAATGGGGTCTTCTTATGTGCCTTGGATTTCTTGCGTGACTCTCCTATTTTCTCTTCCCCCTTATCCTCCATGTTTGATCCTACTTTAGGGATCATCAATGTGCTAGGAAAATCTCTTGTGCCATTCATCTTATATTTGTCTTGGTCATTACTCAGCTCCTCATCACTCTTGTCTTGTTCATCCTCCTCTTTTGAGAGCCTTGTTTTTTTTCTAGTGGACTCTTCAAATCTTCCTCCTAGTCATTGATTATTGAATTCACATCTTCCATTGTCAACCTGTAATTGGTGGGTAACCATTGCCGCGTTGGATCCTTCTTATCCCACATGTACATATGGTGCATGTTGGCTCTAAATCGAGCAATATCCTTGTATCTTTCTATTGTTTCTTTGGATATGCGCGGTGTTTGCACAACTGAATAGGTGATCCTCTCCAAGTAGGTAAAAATTGTGATGTTACTGTCAATCTGTCTTATTTTAATTGGTGAATGCCATAAATTTGTATATCTTGCATCCAGAGTGTTGTTACCTAAAGTGTGCATGTGTTGGTAATTCCCGAGTTCTTGCCACCCGACCAACACAATGAGAATGATAAACCAAGCATAATTAAATTCAACACCCTTCTCATGGGCCTCCGTGCAATCCTGTAAAAATTTGTTAACCAAAAAAGTAGTCGAGTTCATCTAAACTCCTGCTATACATTTTTCTGCGGCTGTAATGACAACAGTCGGTACTTCATCTTTGTGACATTTTCGAAACGGTTTGCAAGCCAATACCTGCATCGCAAACCTCACATTTTTATCATTGATGTTTTTAACATCCAGGCCCCTCTTGCCCCTGAATGTGTCAAATTTTCCCTTCATTGATTCAGAGAGGGATCGCTCTCCCATCTTTAGGAACAACAGTCTCAGTCTTCTCCTGCCTTGGGAAATCTTGTAATTTGTGCAATATCGATCGATATTGGTGGATTGAGCCAGAGTGTCCCTCCAAGAACGCAACTTAATAATACCTTCACACATGCATTGATCTTTGTACTCCACCAGAAATGTGGAATGTCAAATAAGTTCAATATTCCTGCCTTTTGCAACCCTGACACCCATGCTTGTGGCTCGACCAGTATTTCTCCCATACCTGAGATAGTCCTCATGAAAAAATACTGATCCCTGGACAACTCAGGGAATTTTTGTGTATCTGTGATATCATGGTCCATAAACTCGAGGTTGGAAATATTCATGAGCATGTATTCATCACTGTTGACACCAACCGAGATTGGTGCTACTTGCATTATGTACTTTTCATTGGCTGGTAGATTTATCTATGGTGCATCATCCACCCTTGGTGGTAAGTAGTCTATATGAAACTTTGTTGGTGTTGTTGAAGCCGAAGCTTTGGCTACCTCCTCAACCTCGAGTGATGTTTCTTTTTGTTTCGGTTGTTTTTCACTACTACAGACGATCCTACAACTCTTGGCGGTGCCATTTGTTTCATGTGGTTGGTTTCTAGACTTATATCTACGTCTCTTAACGATTCATTGTAGCTCAACTTTATTCTTCAATTCACTCGGGTTTGCTTTGTTTGCTCCCGCTCGCATGTAATATTGGTTTAAACTTAACGACTTCCTGCTATTTTTGTGCTTTCAAACCAATTGTACCTGTCTCATCCTACCTTAACTAACTTGTCCAATCTATCATCATGGTTGATGAGTTGTTTAACTAAATGCTTCTTTATTACTAAATCCATCGTGTGATTTATCCCTTGTACTGTCTATATGTTGTGATTTCTGACAACTTTTCCCATTTAATATGTATACGACGCTTTTATGACTTGTCACTCCCGCTGTGTAACCGTCATTTTTGTGCTTTAATTGTTTTACCGGTCTTGTCATTTCCCAACTGCGCACTAGTTCATTGATGTTTTATTTGTATGCATTGAAGTCTGTGTCGTATGTGTCTCATCTCCTAGTTTGGGGCAATGCTCTGCTGATGTGTGATGACCATTCATTTTGCGCACATTCTTATGCCTTGGTACTTGAACGCTCTTTTTATTTTCCCTATACTTGTTTTTTATTTGTTTTTCCTTCTTTTTCTTGCCTACTGTGATACAACTACTATAATACATGTGTCCTAGCACAACCCAAATTGTTGCACAACTTTTTGGCCATATCTATAGAGTTTCAGTCGACTTCCATTCACCATTCCTTCCGAGAATTCTCCATTCAAGGTTTCCATCCATGCAACATCTGTCTCTGTTAGTTGTTGAATCACATAAGGTCCTAACCAGTGCATTCAAAACTTCCCTAGATGTTGCATATACTAGTTGTCATAGAGTAGTACCAAATCTCAAACTTGAAACTTCTTTTGTTTAATGTGTCGATCATGCCAATCCTTCTCTCTAGATTTTTGAATATGCTGATGGAATCCTACGACAAACCAATCCTCCTCAAGATGTACTAACTGTGCCAACCTATCCTCTATTGCGTCGGTATCTGATAGCTCTATGATTGTTGCAATGCGCAGGCTAGGAAAAATAAACTTCATTGATAGACCAACTTGAAAGCTATATATCTTGTCAACTTCTTACTTATAGTCCTGTAAGCCCATAATAATGCAAGAACTCTTAAGTCCCAATCGTCTCTCCCTACATTTCAAATCTTTGTCAAGACATTCTCCAAAATCTTGTTAAACGCTTCCATGGTTCCATTGGCTTGAGGGTGATATGGGGTACTCTTTTGATGATGAATCTGGAACTCCTCAGTCAATGTTGCAATTGTTTTGCTTAGAAAGTGTGTCCCTTGATCACTGTGTAATATGCGTGGACATCCAAACCTTGTGACTACATTTTTTGAACTAAAACTGCGCAACAATTTCCTCAATACATTCTCTAACGAGGGTTACTTCTACCCATCTTGTCAAATACTTTGTCGCAGTAATGATGTTACCTTGCCCCTGATCTTCTTGCTTGTGGGTTAATTGGCCCCACAAAGTCTATGGCTCATTTCTATAATGCTTACAACATAACCTATGGATTTAAAGGAATTTCATCCCTTCTATATGGATTTCCCACTCATTGGCATATATCACATGACTAACAATATTCCTTTGTATCCTTGTGGAGTGTAGGCCACCAAAGCCCTGTGCACAAAATATTTTTTGTAGTTTCTCACCGTACATAATGTCCTCCAACAATTCCATTGTGCACTTCTTCAAGTATTACTGGCCTTTCGTGCTCCAACACATAGCATCTTAGTATTCCATCTGCACCCATCTTGTATAAATTCCCTACAATCAATTGATAATATGTTTCTTTCACTACCAATTGTTTCTTCTGTGCTACAATCATCTCAGATGGAGCCATGCCTATGTTTAGAAACTGTGCGATGTCCGAGAAATAATCATACACCATCCTTACTACAAATAACTGTGCATCTAGGAAGCTGTCATCTAAATTTCCTGCATCTTCCCCTAACAATAGCCACGATAGATGATCCAGTCCTACATTCAGCTTCCTTGGATTCACTATGATTTCAAAGTCATATTCCTGAAATAATAAGAGCCACCTGCATATTCTCCCCCCAACATTGGCTTGTTGACTAAGTATTTTAATGCAGAATGGTCTGTATACATCTTAAAGTGAGACCCCAATAGAAAATGCCTGAATTTTGGTAGTGCATAGACCATCACCAATCCTTCTCATTGCATGGTTGTATAGTTCTTCTCTGTTATATACAACTTCCTACTTGTGAAAGAAATTGGGTGATCTATGTCTCCTTCCCCTGGATGAGATAGTACCGCACCCAGCGCTATGGATTATGCGTCCACGTGTACGTGAAACTCTTTGTTCCAATATGGAAAAATTAAAATTGGCACGGTCACCAAAATTGGCACCTTTTCTTGTTGAGGATCAAAGGCTAGTATGGGTCATATTGACTTTATTACCCATTGTTCAGTCTTCTTTCCTTCATATGTCATATCATTCCTTGTTCCATCTCCTTTGTGCGTAACAACGACTACTTTGGTTGGTTCATCATGTCTTTCAGTTGATATCATCTACACATTCTGATTCAAATTCGGGTTCTGGTTTCCTTTGGCCTTCCACTTTGCAACTAGTTGGGGACAGTATTTTGTTGAGTGATCCAATGCTCTACAATATGTGCTCGCCATACATGGATTCTGGCAGTCGCGGGCCAAGTGTCCAGGTTGATTATAGTTATAACATATAATCGGTCCTCTTCCTCTTCTTCCAAAATTCCCTCTACCGCGTCCTCAGCCAAAGTTTCCTCTATTCCCTTGATTGAAACCTCTTTGATTGTTGTATTGTAGACCCCCCACTTATGCTGCAACATTTTCTTCCTGGATCCTATACATATCATATGTGCGCTCCCTCATTAATTTGAACACGCGACAATACTTCTTCTTGTGTCCTACTGATTTGCAAAAATTGCAAAAGAAGTTCTATAGCGTACTCTTGTACTTTTGTAGTAGTGGACACTCAGTTGGGTGATGGCCCCATTTCTTGCATATCTCATAGTATCCTCCTCCTGGCAATGGATTCGATACTCCTGTCACCAAATATTGCACAAATGTTGGACATTCATCCTTGTGATGGCCTTCAGTCCTACATTCCGTACACCATACTTGCTCACATTTCTCCTTTCCGTTTATTAGTTCTGCCAATTGAATTGTCAATGCAACCTACTGCCTCTGAACTTGCACCATTCCTCCATTATCTCCCACCAGAGATGTCTCTAGTTTCATTGCAATCTCTATTGCATCGGGCTGCAACGCAACCTTCTGTTGGATCAATGGCCTGCGAATGTGTGGTAGAATCCCTGCAATAAACCATTCTTGGTGTTGTTGATCTAGGATCTGGAAATTTAATCTACCCATCACATCCTTAAATCTTTAGTCGTAATCCCATACAGACTTTGTTTGTACTTGTTTGATCTCCTTCAATTTTGTGATGTGTTGTGACTTTGACTTTAGCTTCTTGAAATCCTTCAGTAGTGATTTCTTAATCTTTGCCAACATCTTGGCATGTTCTATAGGCGTGGTGATTTGTAGCTTCATATACCATACTATCTCACGACCTCTAAATGTGGTCACTAACTGCATAATCTTCACTACTTCATCATGTATGTTATTTGCAGCCTAAAGCGTCTCACAAAAAAACAAGTGTTGTTTTGGGTCCTTTGACCCAATTCCTTGGAACTTCGGCAGCCTAAGAGTATTATCCACCCCGACCATGTTATTCGATGTAGTCCCTCCTCTTGGTGATGTTGGTTGACTCTAATTCTAACTCTGTGCACTAATTCCACTATTTTGACTGTTACTACTCGGTCCTCCTTGGCTAACTACAATTGCTTTTGAAAAATATTCAAATGTTACTTTTGATTGTGGTGACGCACACAAGGTCATGGATTTGACACAGGATCCTATCTAAGTAGGACTTGCTAGCTCTTCCAATATTGGAATGGACTGGAACTTTTCTTCTTCTCCCCCTAGGTATGGTACCTCCATGATTTAGACTAATGTGAAAGGTTCTCTCCTCTTTGGATCGTTGCACGACTCTCTTCTCTCATCCTCATCCTTTTGCCTCTTGCACATAAAAATTTGAGTGAATAAAATTTTCTCAATAGGTGATCTAGCGTACCTTTTCTTCCTACGAAGTTTTCAAAAATCCCCATAGCATGCCCGAAAATAGTGGATTTTTCTCTATTTCAGCATTTCCACTCCACACCCCTTTGAATTTTTCTAGAGGCCCAAACGGGTATCTTCATGCCTGTTTTTTGATCTATCTATAAAAATTTCAGATTTATCTGGGCCCTGGTTACCGAGCACGACCCACACCTTCAAAAGTCTCTATTTCACAGTTTTTAGAAAATGGAAGTAAAATTAGCCAATGGCCCTCACTAGAATTCTTGTATCCCTCGTCCTCGTGGACATACACCTTCAATTTCATCCAAAATTGAGTTGAACTTCTCTTTTTATTCCCAAAATAAGTTTTGGGCTCTGGACTTTTTTTTGTAAGTTATCAGTTTTCACCTTCCCTTTTCCTCGTCCTTTTTCCTCTTCTCTCTTTCTCTTCTTTTCTTCTTTATTTTCTTTCTCTCCTCCTATTCTTCTCTATTTATCTTCTTTCTTTTATTTCTTTCTTCCTCTTATCGTGGATCAAGATCCTTCTCATTTGACAACATTTCGGCACCAAACCCTCATTCTCCTCTGACGTATCGATGTAGATTCCTTTTCATCACCTATACATGTTGTATCAATGACTTATCCTCTTTATCGTCGATGTATTGGCGTCAGGATGTCTTCTTTTCACCATCGTATCAGTGCCAAAATCACATCCTTCACCGGGGTATTGGCGACAAAATGTCTTTTACTCGCCGACATACCGACACCAAAAGCACATTCTTCATCGGTTTATTGACAATAAAAAAATTTCTTTCAACGATTTATCATCAATGAGAACCTATCTTTTTCACCGACGTATCGACAATGAAAAATTATCTTTCATCAGCGTTTCAATGACGAAATTGTATCTTTGTTGGTGTTTCAGCAATGAAACTCTATCTTCCACCAACGACTTGTCTTCCTTTCGTCGTAAATTTAATTTCTTTCCTCACTCGTGTATCGACGAAGATATTCATTCTTCATCGATACACACTGTATTGGTGATGAAAACTTATTTTCCACTTAAAATTATTCCTCATTTTGGTGATTTCTGAAGTTCTTCCCTCTCTAATGTATTGACGAAGATCATCATTCTTCATTGATACAAACTATATCAGTGGCTCCGACATTTTCAACACTTAGTCAATTTTTTGTGATTTTTCGGGCTCATGACTGTCACGGTTGTCACAAAAATTCCTGACTCAGTCATCTGAGCCAAATTTAACCACTAGGGTCCAAATCAACCCCCATACAACAACAATAACATATGAAATTTTGAGTTTAATCTTTCACCCCAAATTCACATGGCTGGGAAAGACATATTTTTACCCAAATCTACACACATATTTGAGTTTTTCCTGTTGTACCAGACCCGTACAAGCATGGTGTTGTAACCATAGGTCTAATACCACCCTGTCGTTCCTCACTACCTAACCCATACATTTTTTTCTAATACCATGATATAAATGCATCTACATCATTTATAAAACATGAATACACCAACTTATACTCATGCACAACGACATATATTTGCTTAAAAATCAGATTTCATACACGATAATAAAAACCCATGAATTAAATTGATAAAACATAGATAAAATCACTTATCTTTTAAAAACAAATGAGCAATTGATTGAAGGGGTGTACGTTCCTCCCAACCGTAGATTCACTTCTCCAAATCTCAACAACAGATCACCCACAAGTTGGGGATACTATTCCACAAAAGAGGGTGTCTCTCTCATAGCCCAATTCACTCCCACAACCAGCTAGTTTTCTAACAACTATCCCAATCCTCCATCTCTCTTCCCCTCAACCTATGCAACCAAAGGAATCGAGTTCTCCCTTCACTGCATAAAGTCCCTCATGCCTTCCCACTTACCTCCAGGGATCCAACACCAAGTTGGATAGAAATATCTAATTATGGGGACGCTATGGATTCTAGTTGCCCTAAGAAACTAACAGAACAACCCGTTGTTCAAGGGAAAATATCTCACACAGAAATATCCCTCTCTATAGGCATAACAACCTGATTCTTTATGCAACAAGGGATCCAATAAGCTGTCCACAATACCTATTATGGCTGCCTTCAAGCTCCAATACTCTCCACTCCCTTGTTGCTCCAAAAATTCACACCAAAACTGCCTACAATGGCCAATCAAATTTCTCTTTTACCAATGAGAGTTGACTCATATTTCCCAAGGTTGATTGTACTTAGCCCCCATGCTCTCATAAATATGGGATGTGAATTTTCCCACCAACCCATCTTACATGTGTTTAATGATTGGGCTCTCATACACTCAAAAGGAAAGTAGAAGGTTCACTCAAGGTAATAATTTTAGGAAAGTGGGTTAGAATTAATACCCATGAATAATCCCCCCACCCCTTGGACCCCCTTTTTAGAAATTCCTAGACATTCCCCACTCTTGTGGAAACTTAGCCCCCAATTTATGTTTTTGTATCTACCTACATCCATAGTTACATTTATATTATTATTACGATCATATACAACGTTTACAATTACATATCCAGGCCCGCAGTCATACATCGTATTTAATTACATGTTGCTAAAATAGGGACATACATAGGGCCTTTGATTCGATGAAAAGAAAAGCATTGTAGCATCCTCCTCTGATTGTTGGGGCCTCTAGCAACATGGTGCTATGTATTACCTCCATGTTTCCCTAAGTCAATACAATGAGCACTGATGTTGAAGTTGAAGCTTTTGCACTACAACAAGGTGGGACCATGTGATCGTCATTATTGTAACTACACTAATCAATCCAATAGAAGGTTGTAGGTGAGAAAGGATAGGCACGGCAGGTCCTGTCAAAATCTTATTTCCAAACCCTACAGTTTTGGGTGCTTCTATAGGCCCCATTGCGCCCCACTCTCATGATTCCACCAATTCTCATATTTGTTCAAAGAGCCACAAAGGAGTCGAACTCTAACAATTTGATTGGTTCTTGAAGGGATCGAACCAGGAGGAGGAGGTGAACTTTCTTATAAATACCTACTTCATTGACTTATCCCAAGAGGAGGAATATCCTGAAGAATCATATACATGGGCCATTATTGAAGAAGTATTGGCTTATACCTTTACTCTCTCATCGTGATTGAAGGATTTGAAGTCAACAAGGATCCTAGTTGGACCCATAGGAAACACCATTGTACTACAGAAACCAAGATGACTATAAAGGAGGTTGAGGACTTGGTGGCCTCGTTGGGAAAGAAGTTGGGTGGGATATGATAATGGGTGAGGCCAAGGAAGAAGAAGTGATGGATGAATATTTGCATCTCCACCTAGAGACAGACACTAGGAAGAATTTGACACCCTTGGAATTAGGTCCACCCATACGCTAACAATTGGTCGATGGTGTGTATAACCCTCTTGTAACAATAGGTTTAAATTTGGATTCCAGATGGGCCAAAGGGAGTTGACCATTGATTCATTAGTGTAGGCATGGAGTAGGCTTGAACCATTCATTGAGATTCCATAGGAATCCACATTCCTTGATAAAAGTAAGAGAAGAAGATCATGCTCACACATGACATGTAGTGGACTTGTGGAGGCTCGGTCTCCCTAAACTTTTCAACTTCATTGTATATTTTGGTAGGGAGTTGTAGTCAAGGTTTAGCATCATGGAATAGTATGTTGATGAATTGTAGGCACAAAACCTATAGTACAAAGAGGAAGTCGAGAAGAAAAGAGAGGAAATGAAATCACTATAGATCGATATCAATCAATCTTGTCTTTTTGAATAAGGTGCATTGGAAATCACATGCAACAAAAGCCAAGGCCAGGTATGAGTGAATAAAGAAACAAGCATTGGATGTCCGAGAAAGAGATGCTATAATGCATGAAGAAGTGACCAAAGCACATCAAGAGCTAGTGGCATGTTTCAAGGAGGTTCTCCCCTAGCTTCCATAATCTTTTGATGTATCCCAACAACCTTGTACTATCATTACTCAAACTCTAAGATAGATCGTTGAAAACAAGAAAGGGTTCTTGGAGTCAATAAAAAAACCAAAGAAAAGGAAAGTGATAAAGAAATCTAAGTAAGATGCCCAAGCAAGAGAGGTAGAAGTTGAAGCGTGAATAAAGGGCGTTGTATTGATCATGGATCCCATAGTGGCATATTTGTATTCACAGATAAATAACCTAGAGTAGTTATGCCTTAATTGTCATACCTTATGGGTCAAGTTCCTAAAGCGCAAATAAGTGGTCATAGAACTTGAGCAATGGATTGATGAACAAATAGAGAACTATCGCAAGTAGTATGAACATGTATATGTAGAAGATATCTAAGCAAACAACATCATGAAGATGGAGGAAGCACAAAATCTCACGTTGAAGCAAGACACGTTGGAAGATCAAACGAAGTGATTGTGGAACTTGCCAAGAGTGCTCGCATGGAAAGCATATACCTAGTTTTCCACTACTCAAGATATGAAGAAGCAACTTGAAGTTGAGATCCAAGCCCTCATAGAGACTACACCCACCAAAGACATTGTCACGAAGACCTCTACTAACAAATTTACATAATGACTTGAAGAATCCACTACTACATGGAACCCATCTTTGGAGAGTTCACCATGTTTTGGGGTGTAGCTATTAGAGAAATCCTAGACTTGGAACCTCTTTTTGAATATTAGGCACGAATACCAACTTGGGTCGAGTTGGAAGGAGTGATCGAGGATTCTTGTGGCCACATTTTGCTCAAGGACTTTTGGTGCAGAGCATAGATTGATAGAGGTGTGGTTCATCGAAGACTTGAATCCATAAAAGCTTGACTATGCAAATAGGGACAAGGCCAAGGATTACTCGCACATTTGGCTTTTAGACCCTCTATGCATTTTCTTTAAAGGCATAGAGCTCCTTTTGTATGGGTGGGTTACATCTATCATATTCTAAATTTGTTTGGAATCTTCTATAATCACTATATATATATATTTGAGATAGTGCTATAAAGGGTTCATTTCAGTTCTGGTGAGTTCTGATATTGTTTTGTATAGTGAAATTCACCTCTTGTTCATATTTTTGCATCGATTATGAGCTCATTTCTCTCTAATCAAGTGTAAGGCATAAGGCTTGGATGTATTCATTTCATTAATGAATATAATGGGATTGCAGGGTCATTTTGCTCATCTTTACTTTGCTATGAAATATCTTGAAAATGTTTACAATATCATGGTGTATGTGTATGAGTTAATTCCTTCTTGTTTAGATGAATGCAATCAAAGACTAATGAATGGACTCCGCTGTTCCACAAATCTTTAACCCTTTGCATGTTAATTCATTAATAACCATGAAACATGCCTCGGGTGAAACATCCTTTCTTTGAAAAGTTAAATATGTCGATATATTAAACTACTACAAACCTTTGTTGAATACTTTTCTAAAACCCAAGTCTATACTTTATTTTATTAGTAACAACATCTTATTCACACAAATTATAGAATACGTGACACTTCTCTCAATACAATAACATATAAATTATTAATTTAATCTCCTTTTATAATTTTCTTCACAAACATTATATATACTCAATCAAATTTCAATCACTTACCATACATATATGATTGACTCAACCATATAAATTCACACATGAACAATCATATATATAAACTTAGCTATCATATATGAATAGTTAACCCAAACACCATATTGAAAAAATGCCCCCTTCAAAGTCTAACCTTTGAATAGAGAGAGCAAAAGGTTGATTTCATGTGATGCCAAACCCACAACCTCGCTACCAAAAACATTATTTATAAATATTGGCATGCAAGCTTTGGCATCTCAACATTTTGTGTGAGTTAACTACTTACTTTGACTTTAAATGAATAACACTAATTTAAGTTTTTTTAAATAAATTATTTGTTTTTATATAATTAATATGATAATTTTTAATTTAAAAACAACTTATTTTAATCTCAAATTTCATGGGAACTCGTCACCGCTATGCATAGAAGTATCCTAAATACTTAGGTCCTTTGTTAAAAAAAAAAAAAAAAACCACTAGGGAACATATTTTTTATAACAACACTCCAAACAATACAATATTTATATCAATTTAATTATTCTTCGTCCACTATGCAACTTGAACTTCAAGAACCATAATTTTCACACTTCACCTAACCTTGGACTTAAGGAAGCTCTCGTGCTTACAACTCACCTAACAATTTTAGGATGTTAGGATTGTGACATTCTTAAGTGGGTTTTTAAGATAAGAATATTGAGTAAGTTTTAAGATAAGTATATAAATAATAATAATAATTTATTTTTAAGATCACGGTCACAAAAATATTCCAAATACATTGTTTTGTTAATTCAAATAAAAATTTTAAATTACTATATTTTATTTAAAAAATATATATATTATTTTATTATAAAAGCATTGATTAAAATATAATGGTCATTGTTAACTATGTTATAAGATTGTAGATATCACGTGCTTTAAGTTAGAGATATTGATTTTTTTATTAGTCAATGTTAAAGTAGGGAATACACTTTTCATTTATAAATTAAAGTAGGGTGACTTTGCATTAAATTAATTTTCATGTTATTAAATTTTATTTTTTTTATTTTTTTTCAAAAAATAATTATTAAATTATTTTTTTTAAATTAAAAATAAAATTTTGAAATTACAAATTTATTATTTTATTTTTTAATTGGTTAAAAAGATTATCGATGAAACACAAATCTTTGAGAGTGTGACTTTATGTTTAAAATATAAAAGTCAAAGTAAAATATTTAATATAAAAATTTTAAAAAATGTTATGAGGTCATTTTTCACATATTATTATTGATTTTTATTTGCTAAAAACATAGAAAAATATGTTGATACTTTTCATGTAATGTTTTGATTTTGATGTAATTAATTATATACATTTTTATTTTAATATTTTTATGAAGTGGTAAATTTTATAAAAAAAATTATATTTTTATAATTTGTTATTAACTTTTTTAATTTTTTTTTTGGTTTGCTAGCGTGTTCATGACTTACGGGATTAGTTTATGGTGGAGAAACCTTGACCCAAGGGCATCTAAGCTGTCAAAATTACTCGGAGATTACAGTCGATCTGGGCCACACCAACCCTTAACATGGTTGAATTTTATAGGTGTCTCCTCCTGGTAATGATAGGTTTCAAACATGGGTCAGCATGCCAAACGAGGCCCATCAAAACCGATGACGCTAGTGAGATTTGATTTAAATTTTCCAATTTATATATTCAACTTAAAACTTGTTTATTTTTTCTATTTGTATATTTTATAAGAACTAGTCACTTTGTGATATAAATACTTGCATTTAATTTATTTTTTAATGTGTATTTTTAAAATAAATACTTAAATTACAACATTTAATTAAAAAACACATTCAACTAGATAATA
>ML818096.1:74001-91653 GCA_009831015.1 Picea engelmannii
ACACTTAGCAATCCATTCAAATTTTGTTCCCTTCTTTTTCAGTGAAATGATTGGATTTGCAACTTTGGAGAAACCTTCAATGAATCTCCTATAATATCCAGTTGATCCCACAAAGGATATTAATTTTGAAACATTCTTTGGCACTAACCTACTTTCGATTGCTTCAATCTTTTTAGGGTCCACTTCTATTCCCTCCTTTGAGACGATGTGGCCCAAATAATGGATTTTTCTTTGATAGAAAGTGTATTTTCTTAGCTTGGAATACAATTAGTGCTCTCTCAATACTTATATTACCATCCTCAAATTTTTCTCAGGCTCCTCCTCTATCTTGGAGAAGATAAGAATATCATCCAAGAAGACAATGATGAAGTCCAAATAATCTTTGAACACTCCATTCATTAGACACATGCAGGTAGTTGGTGCATTTTCCAAGCCAAATGGAACCACCACAATCTCATAATGGCCATACCTTGTCCTGAATGTTGTCTTTCTGATGTATTCTTCTTTGATTTTCACTTATTGGTATCCTGACCTCATGTCAATCATGGAAAATATCCTTGCTCCTTTCATTTGATCGAAAATATCATCGATCCACAGTAGAGGGTACATGTTCTTTACAGTAACCTTATTAAGTTGTCTGAAGTCAATACACAGCCTCAAAGTTCCATCTTGTTTCTTCATAAATAGCATTGGGGCACCTCAAGGTGAGACACTTGGGTGTATGTATCCCTTTTTCAACAATTATTCTAGTTGCATATGAAACTCTTTCAACTCTAGTGTGCTCATTTTGTAGGGATTTTTGGAGACTGGGGCAGCTTCAGGAATTAAGTCAATAGAGAAGTCTATATCTCTCTTTGGTGGCAATTTTTGCAACTCCCCGAACACATCTTCACACTCCTTTAGTATTGGATAATATTCAATACTTGGTTGCTTATCTTTGGTTGGCTCTTCCATATGCACTGCATATATTTGGCATCCTTTCCTAAAAATTCTTTTCAACTGCAATGCTAAAATTTATCTGACATATATAGGTCTTGGAATACCTTGCACTATCCTTGAGTTTCCTTATTCATCAAGGCATGTGAAAGTCTCGCTGTAATAATCTAGGACAACACGATGCTTTTCCAACCAGTCCATACCAATTAAGAAATCATATGACCAAGTGGTATGATGTTTAAATATTCCTTAGTGTTAACTCCTTTCATGCTAATTGAACAATCCTTGACAAATTCATTGATTTTTCTCTTTGTTCTAATGGCTAGTTGAACCAACCAAGACTTTTCGTGCTTACATATCTTCAATTTAAACCTTTCAACTATTTTTTGATCTATATAGCTATGACTATCTCCAGAATCAATCAAAATAGCTATGGGTCGATTATGAATCTTACCTTCTACCTCAATCATATGAGATTGGTAGTCTACTTGTCTTTTGTTCAAGGAAGCATAAATCCTTGGCATGCTCCTGCCCATGTCGTCCATTGTATCAACTTCTTGAATATTGTGTATAGTCCTCATCTTATATCCCTTGTGAGGAAAATCCTTATACGAGTGGTCTCCTTCACATCCCCAACACTTTAGAGGATGTTTCCTTGGTGTTTTCCCCAAGGAATCTATCATTTTATGCTCACCCTATGTTGGTTGTTCTTGTTGATATGCTTGAGAGTTGTTCCTAATGAAAGGTGGCTTGAATCCTTTCTTTCTCTGATCCATATTTCCTTTATTTTTGTCATCCCAAGCCTTTTGG
Source organism: Picea engelmannii (assembly GCA_009831015.1). Classification (NCBI taxonomy): domain Eukaryota; kingdom Viridiplantae; phylum Streptophyta; class Pinopsida; order Pinales; family Pinaceae; genus Picea; species Picea engelmannii. The sequence goes on from ML818096.1 coordinate 75,748, forward strand.
AAAGTTAGTCTTCCTTTTCTCTTCTCATAAAGTTGTTTTTCTCTCCTTATGGCCTCCTCCAAAGTCTTGGGGTTATCATATTGTATCTTCTCACTGTAGAAGGAGGGTAACCCACTTAGAAACATTTGTATTTTGACTTTCTCATCCTTTATAAAGCCCACATACTTAAGTAACTCAAAGAACCTCCTTTCATGTTCATCCATTTTCATGCTCTCAAGCTTGAGTTCAAAGAACTCTTTCATCTTCTTTTCATAATAATTCTCTTACTGTTGAAAATATCTCTTGAATTGATTACAAGAAATTATCTTTTCATCAATATGATTGAACTTCTTAAGTTGATCCCACCACATAGATGCTTGTTGGGATGCCTCTTAGTCCCTTGTAATAACCATCATACAGTATGAAAAGACATTAGAATAAGTGAATACATGAATTTATGTCAATGATCAAGAGAACTTAACAAATGATTAGTTGGAGTGGGTACAACTGCTCCAACCATCTCTCTATTGTATAAATGCTCAAAAATATGGAATACAAACTTGGTCGGTTAACCTTCCCACAAATACTTCTTGAGTATCATGTGTGTGTTCCTAATATTCCTCCTATAATGTAGCTCTCTTCTTGAATTCATGTCGTCATTCCCTGTACTACAACATTTTGGTTATGTTATCGTGTGGCTCGAACCAGAACAAGTTATATTGCTCGAGAAGCTCGTGCATTTTGGTTATGTTATCATGTGTCTCGAACCAGAACAAGTTATATTGCTCGAGAAGCTCGTGGATGATGCTCACTGGTAGATGTTGTTCACCTTTGATTACTTGTGGATTTTGCTTGCTCACGGATGGTGCTCTCCTAAATATTGCAAAATTGAAATACATAGGAGAAATCTATGTATTTGATGTTGATCCTAGATAAGCGAAGGGCTAAAAGAAATTTCAAGTGATTCCCACTTGTTTGGAGAGTACTAGACTAGAAAAATTGATGAAGACCCTCCTGTACTGAGTTCATGAGTTGATCAACTTTCCTTTATGGAGAACTTCACTTTGTGTGTCATTGATTTATTGTTGACTGCACTGCAAAGTTGACTAGGTGCATACCCTCCCTATCCTTGAAGTGTGTGGGGGAGCGATGCAATGAATGATGTGATTGACCACCCTGGTGGATAGAAAAACTGGTCAATTAGGAGATCGAACGAAAAAATATTTGGAGAAGAAGCAGTGGTATTATAATCGACGTTAATAAATAAGGTGACCGTCTCTACTCATATTCTTCATTATGGGCATCAGAACAAGTGAGGAGAGCATGAGGCTAGTAGAGCCAATAGCCTACCCAGAGCCAGGGCGCGTGTGTAGGAAGAGCAGTTATAAGGAGGTGTCATCGCTGCATCAGATCATTAAGGAGTCGTTGCATGAGATCATTGTCAGCTGGTAGGAGATCCATCGATTTGTGAAGTGCTCGTTGGAAAGAGTTTGACTAAAGTGTCAATCAGATTGAAGGAGGCCCATATGAGCAGTGAAGGTCGTGTTGTAAGATTTATTTATGGATACAGTCTGTATCTATACTACTTTCCTAGAAAATCGGTGAATACAGTGACATACCATGTACTTCGATAGATGAAAGTAATATAGAATAGACTGCTTTTCGAGATAACTTGTGAATACAATGACATACCATGTATTTCAATAGATGGAAGTATGTCAATATAATGGATAAAACTCTAGTCATTACAAATTCAAATTGATAGTCTGAAGCAATTGTATCTTCAATGAATCAAGTGGCAGCTCGAATGAATGGTTGAGTGAAAGAACGTAGTCTATGAGATTTTGGAAGTGGATAGAAATGTTGATGAAGACTTGTATCTTCAATGAATCAAGTGGCCACTCGAATGAATGGTTGAGTGAAAGAACATAGTCTATGAGATTTTGGAAGTGAATAGAAATGTTGATGAAGACTATATCAGACAAACATCAGATTTCTCATCATATGCAAATGTTGAATTTGTTGTTGTATTTGGCTATTGTAATGTAGAGTTTACCTCTACGTGAGTTATGTGTTGTAGATAATTCATTTCTCCATTAAGGGGGAGTGTTGGAGAATAATGTAGAAATGAATAAAAAGTTCTCAGAACTGTAATAAGAACTATTATAATTAGGTTACAAGTTGTATTAGCTATTTTTAGAATTCTAGATGCCCTATTCTTAGATCTAGAGGATTCATCTATTCCTATATATGTAATGTTAGTCTCAAACAAAGAATAAGAAGGGTGAAATGTTCTGTGTGTATTCTGTGTGCAATAATTTTTCCAATTGTAACCCCATACACTCTCTTTAGATTTTTTTATGCTTTCTAATCTCTGTGAGGAATCGAACCAGAAGTGTCTCTAACTACTCTAGATGTTATTTGCACTCATACACAGAATAACCAAGCGTAGAAAGAAAACAAAGAAAAATTAATTTGGACATTGAACGGATCAATGATAGTGAAGCACAAGGATGTTATCTACATATAAGAAAACTGATTAGCACTGAAACAATTCATACTTTCTATACAATAGACATTGGCAAATAAACCAGTTACCTAGAGGACACAACCAAAACTCAGTCTTGCTTCATTCCTTATGCTACTTCACAAGACGCCCCTGCTATAAACAAATCATCAAATCCCTGGACGGAAAATGAATGGAGAATGAATGATAAAAAAAATGAACCTCGCAAAGCTCCCTACATACCTCTCTCATTAATTTCTTTTTTCTAGCTAGTTGTTTGTTGTTTGTTTTATATCATTTGATGTGTAGTTTCAACAGTTAGGGTCGTTTTAATTTAACGGACTAAAGTGAACCACTTGGGATACCATAATTCCAAAACTCTGGGTGAGGGTCACTGGAGGATTCTCTGAACATTTGCAATTTTCTTCGGTATACTACATGAGCAAGGTGACTAGGTAGAAGATCTGCTTTGTTCCCAATGCATAAAAATATCTCAAACTTATGCAAATCAACTTTGGAAACCCAATCTCAAAGAACCTCAAATGATGATGGATTACTCAGATCAAATGCCATCACAAGCGCATCACATTGTTTAGATAGTGAACGAGCATGCTCATAAGTTTTTTTTTTTCTACAAAGATGTGCCATCCAAACACAAACGTCAACAATATAATATTTTGTGTCAATATTCCAACCATGGCATGTAATATCATATGATGAGAGTGTAATCTCTTTCGCAGCCAAGGAAACCAACCCTCGTGGAATTATTTTTTCCAATGTCAGGATTACCAAAACTAGGGAAAGATCTATATCTTGTTTATTTTCAGAAAGAGCCAAGCCCAAGGATCCACCCAAAGATTCTCAACTAAATAAATTGGCTTGGAGGGTGCACATCTAAATTCCCATTTGAATATTCCATCAAAAAAATTAAAAATACCTTCAAAGGATGTGCAATCCATTGATGGAATATGCTGGCATCTAACCTCAAACAATTCTCCAAGAGACTGATATTGTGATGACATTCCAAAACCGGTTCCATATATGCCTCATTAACAATGCATTTGTGTTCCACACCATTGTTCATTCCCTTTGTCAATGAAGAGTTAAATATGAAATTTGGCTAACATGAGCATACTTGGAATATAGTGGTAGAAAGTGAACATGGCAAACATGGTATACTAATATATTGTTTTCTTTTGACATGGCACTGAGTAATGCCGAAGTAATAACCCAAAAAGACATGGTATAACATTTATGAAATAATATCATAATTAGAAAAAAGAGAGGCATGAAATATATTTTTGAAAAGTGAATTATGAGTGCAAAATATACATCGTTAAGAATGCGAGGAGTGGGAAAATGGACCATATTTAGTGATAGGTCAAGAGCCATGACAATTTTGCCAAGTATTTTGTCAACTTTGCCAAGTACCATGTCAACCTTGCCGAAAATTTGTATTTAACCTATTTTCATATGGAATGAACATGTAACATGTCCAACATGCATAACTAACCAACAATCATCATTGTTAGCCATTAGCCAATACTTGTCATAATTTCCAAAATATTCTTGAATGGAAAAAAATCCGAAGACATCATCAAATAAGATAGGGATCGACTAGATTGTTGAATCTTTAAAATGTGTAGCAACAACTCATTAAGAGTGCACAAATACTTTGCACAAGAACCATGGAATGAGGAGGAGCTTGGCAATGCTTTGTTGGCTAAGTATTGTTGACCAAAATGGTGATCAACAAGTTCATTGTCTAGAGGATTTCATTAAAGGTTTTAATATGTCATTTTTTTCTCCCCTTCGAATAGAACTTCTTGTCGAAGAATGTGAAGAATGTCAATTAGCTTTGACAAGATGGAGAGTTGATTTTATTGACAAACTTGGTGGAGAATTATTTTCACGGATGCACATTGGAATTGATGTGATGGATAAATCATGCAACTGAAATATTTTCTCATGCACGGTAACCATGATTCACCATCTTATCTTGTCCTATTCTCTCCATCAAATGATGGTGGCTTTATTTTCATGAGCTCTCCTTGCAAAATATCTTCTTTAGGCCTCCTTCTCTGATTTTTGATAGGGGACACACTAGGGATGCTCTCTAACCTTGAATGCACATGTACCCTTCTGGTAGAGTGTCTTGGTGAATTATGATGATGATTATGTATACTCATAATACTTGACTTCCTAGATCCCCCATGGTCATGAGGTCTAGATGTTGTTGCTTGCTTTGGACTGGATGCTTTCTTTGTGCCATAATATTCATTGGCTTTCTTTTGCAACATATACAGACTATGTAGTATCTCTTCATGAGCCCTCGTCATCCTTTCATTGTCCACTCTATAACTCCGCATTTCCTTCTGCGGGATTCTCATGGTCTCAACCAAATCTATAGGCTCCACTTTGCTTCTATGTCCATTGGACTTGGTCTCTGCATTTCCCATGCTTACATCTAGACCTCGGATGTCATCCTCATGGCTGTAAGAACCTTGAGCATCATTCATATCTCTAGTCCTCATATAGTGACCAGATATATGGCCTATACCTCTAATTCTACAAGGAATGTGCATGCAACAATTATTTATTAGAGTTAATCATATTACATGATTGTCATGAATTTAAGCTACAAACCCCTTTTTCCTAGATTTTTCGAAGGAACATTGCCAAACAAATAAAAACTTTGAACTTTCAAACATATTCCATTATGAATTATTTTTTCTATGGTTGTACCCATGACTCAATCTGATTTCTAAGATGAGAGTTATGGCTTTCTGAAATCAACAAATTTACTCATTTTGCACCTATTTCAATAGTACCAAAAATATCAAGGGCTGACTTCTACCTGTTGTAGAAGAAAATATGGCGAGAACTGGGAATTTTTTTTTATCGAGCATTGATATTGTTCATGCTTTTGAATACAAAAAAACTCTCATATTTAGGATCTAACACTCCATCTGAATTTTGCATCAATATAGATTTTCCAAATTGTCCCTTTTTCTCCTCCTCCATACTTAGAAATTTTGACCAAAAATGGTTATCTCCCTGTTGGCATTATTCTATGTGCAGGTTGTAAGACCCAAGGTTCATTTTATCTAAGACCAACAAAACCCACCGGACATCGGCCCTTTCAACATCACATGCTTGCATAGATGAAGTCTCACCTGAGGTATCTATGGGGATTTCAAGAACTAGGCTTCTGCAGTGGTAATGGAATGTGAGGAAAACATTTGATTCATTCTTCCTTATTGTCTTGTGCGCATAACTCTATTATGTTTTGTTATTAATTTACTCATGTTTCATATTTCTATACTTATCACATTCCAACTTATTTTATATATCTATTACTACCACAGTCATGAATCATTGCACCATACTTAACTATCCTACAAAGCAATTCTATGATGCATGCAAATAGTATTCAAACTAAAACATAGAAAAACAGACAACCCAGGATTCTGTAACATATCTTTATCATAACTTTATTCATCCTTCTCAACCTTCAAATTCTACATTCCATAACTCTGGAACTCAGTAATTACCATACTATAGCACAACCTAATCAATCATAACCAAACTTCATCAGAATAATACCTAGTTGAACCAATCAACAACAATAATGACAATGACGAAAAACCCCTAATATCCCAACCCATTACATATTTATATCAAAAGCTAGGGCTAAAAACCATAATCTATTCATCCCACAAATATCCCATTACAATGCATGGCCAACTCAATTGATTGATTGATTTACGCCTTTCTTCTTCTTTTCATCCTTCATGCTTCTTTTATGTTGTTCTTCTATTTCTGGAAAGTCGGGATGTCATTCTCCTGTTATGCTTTATTTCCTTTCTTTATTCTTTGATATTTATTCTTCGAGTTGCACGTTGTCTTCCTTTTGCACACTTTCCTCCTTCTACGAACTCTCCTATTAGATGTGCCTCAGTTGCACGCTCTCTAGCTTTCCTTCTTCCTCTGCGCACATTTCATATACTTAGGTTTTTCCCCCAAAACTATATCTAAACTGCAAAAACTATTTTCAAGACTGCTTGTCCAACAGGCCCCCAACACTCACCTCTGACTCATCTCAATCCACTCAGGCTTGTTTCCTTCTCTTCCATGCCTAAATGAAGTTTTGAGATGTCGCCTTTTCCCCCTCTACTTCTTTGATGATTGTGGCCTATGTTGTTGTTATCCCTCTACTTCTTACGCGGTCAAGTTTGTAATTTTGTCCTCCGCTTCCACCATTTCATTCTTGACCCTACCCTGCACCGTAGCCATCTCTCTAATTACACACACTGCCTCTTCTTGCAGTGGTCCCAGTCTTTGTTGTAGGACCTTTTATTGATCCCTCATTTTCTCCACTTCTACCTTTGCCTGGTGTTGAGCTAGAATGGTTGCCATGCACGCTATTGGTGGTAGTGTAGCCACCATTTCTTCCACTTGTTGTGTTTGTTCTTTTCCCTCTCTTAGCTTGGCCACTACAACCTTCATCTCCGGATATTCTATCAACTCTATCCACACCTGCACATTCTTCTCACAAATTTTCGTGCATTCACCCTCAATCTTCTTGATATTGGCAACTATTGTGGTTGTCGTTCTCTTTCTACATTCGCACACCTCTGGTGTAGATCCTGGCATGCTCCTTAGCTTTAAATATTCTATCTGTGATCGAAATCCATTAATGAATTCACCAATCATCTGCACTTGTTCCTCCATAGTCGCTTCGACTTCTAGGGGAACTTATGGAATTGCTTTGTATAATTTTTGTATTTTTGCTTGGGTCTTCTTCGCCATGCCCTCAATCTCGTCCTTTTCCTTTAATGTCATCTCAGCTCTCTCCCCAACCTCATATTTGTTCTTCAGAGTCTCTTCTATTATTCCTTCAACTTCCCTCCTCTGTTGCAGTGTTGTGTCATACTTATCCTATAATTGGGCTCGTTTGTCCCTTATTCTTTCTAACTCCATGTGTTCTTCCTCTCCTCTATTTTTTACTTCTTGTACCAATCCTACTTGCAAGTCCTGTAAATTTTTCATGGAAATCCTTGAGATGACTATCTTCAGATGGCCCAACACATTTACTTACTTATGCAACTCGCCCACTGGAAACTCTAGCGTGTATGTCTCAATCTGTAGGGTTTTGTGCCCTAGTTTCAGTTGTGTCAGGGTCGGTTGCATGCTTTCTTATTCTCTTCTTGGCCCTGTTTATGGTTCTTAACCAGACCTGTGCTACTTTGTAAGTTTTATGAATTCCAGCATCTATTGAAGTACTCTCAGTTGGTACTGAACATTTTGTTGTTCTTCTTCATACTTATTTGTTTCTTCTTCTTGTAACTCTTATGTGTTATCCCATATCTAGTAGCCAATTATGTCCATTTTTTCATTGGTTAATATGTAAAATGGGGTCTTCTTATGTGCCTCGGATTTCTTGCGTGACTCTCCTATTTTCTCTTCCCCCTTATCCTTCATGTTTGATCCTACTTTAGGGATCGTCGATGTGCCAGGAAAATATCTTGTGCCATTCATCTTATATTTGTCTTGGTCATTACTTAGCTCCTCATCACTCTTGTCTTGTTCATCCTCTTCTTTTGAGAGCCTTGTTTTTTTTCTAGTGGACTCTTCAAATCTTCCTCCCAATCATTGATTATTGAATTCACATCTTCCATTGTCAACAAGTAATTGGTGGGTAACCATTGCCACGTTGGATCCTTCTTATCCCACATGTACATATGGTGCATGTTGGCTCTAAATCGAGCAATATCCTTGTATCTTTCTATTGTTTCTTTGGATATGCGCGGTGTTTGCACAACTGAATAGGTGATCCTCTCCAAGTAGGTAAAAACTGTGATGTTACTGTCAATCTGTCTTATTTTAATTGGTGAATGCCATAAATTTGTATATCTCGCATCTAGAGTGTTGTTACCTAAATTGTGCATGTGTTGGTAATACCCGAGTTCTTGCCACCTGACCAACACAATGAGAATGATAAACCAAGAATAATTAAATTCAACGCCCTTCTCATGGGTCTCCGTGCAATCCTGTAAAAATTTGTTAACCAAAAAAGTAGTCGAGTTCATCTAAACTCCTGCTATACATTTTTCTGCGGCTGCAATGACAACAGTCGGTACTTCATCTTTGTGACATTTTCAAAATGGTTTGCAGGCCAATACCTGCATCGCAAACCTCACATTTTTATCATTGATGTTTTTAACATCCAGGCCCCTCTTGCCCCTGAATGTGTCAAATTTTCCCTTCATTGATTCAGAGAGGGATCAATCTCCCATCTTTAGGAACAACAGTCTCAGTCTTCTCCTGCCTTGGGAAATCTTGTAATCTGTGCAGTATCGGTCGATATTGGTGGATTGAGCCAGAGTGTCCCCCCATGAACGCAACTTAATAATACCTTCACACATGCATTGATCTTTGTACTCCACCAGAAATGTGGAATGTCAAATAAGATCAGTATTCCTGCCTTTTGCAACCCTGACACCCATGCTTGTGGCTTGACCAGTATTTCTCCCATGCCTGAGATAGTCCTCATGAAAAAATACTAATCCCTGGACAACTCAGGGAATTTTTGTGTATCTGTGATATCATGGTCCATAAACTTGAGGTTGGAAATCTTCCTGAGCATGTATTCATCACTGTTGACACCAACCGAGATTGGTGCTACTCGCATTATGTACTTTTCATTGGCTGGTAGATTTATCTATGGTGCATCATCTGCCCTTGGTGGTAAGTAGTCTCTGTGAAACTTTGTTGGTGTTGTTGAAGCCGAAGCTTTGGCTACCTCCTCAACCTCTAGTGATGTTGCTTTTTGTTTCAGTTGTTTTTCACTACTATAGACGATTCTACAACTCTTGGCGGTGCCATTTGTTTCCTATGGTTGGTTTCTAGACTTATATCTATGTCTCTTGACGAGTCATTGTAGCTCAACTTTATTCTTCAATTCACTCGGGTTTGCTCTGTTTTCTCCCGCTCGCATGTAATACTGGTTTAAACTTAACGACTTCCTGTTATTTTTATGCTTTCGAACCAATTGTACCTGTCTCATCCTGCCTTAACTAACTTGTCCAATCTGTCATCGTGGTTGATGATTTTTTAACTTAATGCTTCTTTATTACTAAATCCATCGTGTGATTTATCCCTTGTACTGTCTATATGTTGTGATTTCTAACGACTTTTCCCATTTAATATGTATACGACGCTTTTATGACTTGTCACTCCCGCTGTGTAACCATCATTTTTGTGCTTTAATTGTTTTATTGGTCTTGTCATTTCCCAACTGCACACTAGTTCATTGATGTTTTATTTGTACACATTGAAGTCTGTGTCGTATGTGTCTCATCTCCTAGTTTGAGGCAGTGCTCTGTTGATGTGTGATGACCATTCATTGTGTGCACATTCTTATGCCTTGGTACTTGAACGCTCTTTTTATTTTCCCTATACTTGTTTTTTATTTGTTTTCCCTTCTTTTTCTTGCCTACTGTGATACAACTACTATAATACATGTGTCCTGGTGCAACCCAAATTGTTGCACAACTTTTTGGCCATATCTATAGAGTTTCAGTCGACTTCCATTCACCATTCCTTCCGAGAATTCTCCATTCAAGGTTTCCATCCATGCAACATCTATCTTTGTTAGTTGTTGAATCACATAAGGTAGTAACCAGTCCATTCGAAACTTCCCTAGATGTTGCATATACTAGTTGTCATAGAGTAGTACCAAATCTCAAACTTGAAACTTCTTCTGTTTAATGTGTCGATCATGCCAATCCTTCTCTCTAGATTTTTGAATATGTTGATGGAATCCTGCGACAAATCAATCCTCCTCAAGATGTACTAATTGTGCCAACCTATCCTCTATTACATCGGTATCTGATAGCTCTATGATTGTTGCAATGTGCAGGCTAGGAAGAATAAACTTCATTGATAGACCAACTTGAAAGCTATACATCTTGTCAACTTCTTACTTGTAGTCTTGTAAGCCCATAATACTGCAAGAACTCTTAAGTCCCAATCGTCTCTCCCTACATTTCAAATCTTTGTCAAGACATTCTCCAAAATCTTATTAAATGCTTCCATGGTTCCATTGGCTTGAGGATGATATGGGGTACTCTTTTGATGATGAATCTGGAACTCCTCAGTCAATGTTGCAATTGTTTTTCTTAGAAAGTTTGTCCATTGATCACTGTGTCATATGTGTGGACATCCAAACCTTGTGACTACATTTTTCGAACTGAAACCACACAACAATTTCATCAATACATTCTCTAACGAGGGTTACTTCTACCCATCTTGTCAAATACTTTGTCGTAGTAATGATGTTACCTTGCCCTTGATCTTCTTGCTTGTGGGTTAATTGGCCCCACAAAGTCTATGGCCCATTTCTATAATGCTTACAACGTAACCTGTGGATTCAAAGGAATTTTGTCCCTTCTATATGGCTTTCCCACTCATTGGCATATATCACATGACTAACAATATTCTGTTGTATCCTTGTGGAGTGTAGGCCACCAAAGCCCTGCGCACAAAATATTTTTTGTAGTTTCTCGCCCTACATAATGTCCTCCAACAATTCCATTGTGCGCTTCTTCAAGTATTACTGGCCTTTCGTGCTCCAACACATAGCGTCTTAGTATTCCATCTGCACCCATCTTGTATAAATTCCCTACAATCAATTGATAATATGTTGCTTTCACTACCAATTGTTTCTTCTGTGCTACAATCATCTCAGATGGAGCCATGCCTGTGTTTAGAAACTGTGCGATGTCTGAGAAATAATCATACACCATCCTTACTACAAATAATTGTGCATCTAGAAAGTTGTCATCTAAATTTCCTGCATCTTCCCCTAACAATAGCCACGATAGATGATACGGTCCTGCATTCAGCTTCCTTGGATTCACTATGATTTCAAAGTCATATTCCTGAAATAATAAGAGCCACCTGCATATTCTCCCCCCCAACACTGGCTTGTTGACTAAGTATTTTAATGCAGAATGGTCTGTATACATCTTAAAGTGAGACCCCAATAGAAAATGCCTGAATTTTTGTAGTGCATAGACCATCACCAATCTTTCTCATTGCATGGTTGTATAGTTCTTCTCTATTATATACAACTTCCTGCTTGTGAAAGCAATTGGGTGATCTATGTCTCCTTCCCCTGGATGAGATAGTATTGCACCCAACACTATGGATTATGCGTCCACATGTACGTGAAACTCTTTGTTCCAATATGGAAAAATTAAAATTGGCACCTTTTCTTGTTGAGGATCAAAGGCTAGTATGGGTCATATTGACTTTATTACCCATTGTTCAGTCTTATTTCCTTCATATGTTCTATCATTCCATGTTCCATCTCCTTTGTGCGTAACAATGACTACTTTGGTTGGTTCATCATGTCTTTCGGTTGATATCATCTACACATTTTGATTCAAATTTGGGTTCTGGTTTCCTTTGGCCTTCCACTTTGCAACTGGTTGGGGACAGTCTTTTGTTGAGTGATCCAATGCTCTACAATATGTTCTCTCCATACATGGAATCTAGCAGTCGCAGTCCAAGTGTCCAGGTTGATTATAGTTATAACATATAATCGGTTCTCTTCCTCTTCTTCCAAAATTCCCTCTACCGCGTACTCGGCCAAAGTTTCCTCTATTCCCTTTATTAAAACCTCTTTGATTGTTGTATTGCAGACCCCCCACTTATGCTGCAACATTTTCTTCCTGGATCCTGTACATATCATATGTGCGCTCCCTCATTAATTTGAACACGCGACAATACTTCTCCTTGTGTCCTACTGATTTGAAAAAATTGCAAAAGAAGTTCTATAGCATACTCTTGTACTTTTGTAGTAGTGGACACTCAGTTGGGTGATGGCCCCATTTCTTACATATCTCATAGTATCCTCCTCCTGGCAATGGATTCGATACTCCCGTCACCAAATATTGCACAAATGTTGGACATTCATCCTTGTGATGGCCTTTGGTCCTACATTCTGTACACCATACTTGCTCACACTTCTCCTTTCCCTTTATTAGTTCTACCAATTGAATTGTCAATGCAACCTACTGCCTCTGAACTTGCACCATTCCTCCATTATCTCCCACCAGAGATGTCTCTAGTTTCATTGCAATCTCTATTGCATCAGGCTGTGATGCAACCTTCTGTTGGATCAATGGCCTGTGAATGTGTGGTAGAAGCCCTGCAATAAACCATTCTTGGTGTTGTTGATCTAGGATCTGGAAATTTAATCTACCCATCACATCCTTAAATCTTTAGTCGTAATCCCATACAGACTTTGTTTGTACTTGTTTGATCTCCTTCAATTTTGTGATGTGTTGTGACTTTGAATTTAGCTTCTTGAAATCCTTCAGTAGTGCTTTCTTAATCTTTGCCAACATCTTGGCATGTTCTATAGGCGTGGTGATTTGTAGCTTCATATACCATACTATCTCACGACCTCTAAATGTGGTCGCTAACTGCATAATCTTCACTACTTCATCATGTATGTTCTTTGCAGCCTAAAGTGTCTCACAAACAAACAAGTGTTGTTTTGGGTCCTTTGACCCAATTCCTTGGAACTTCGGTAGCCTAAGAGTATTATCCACCCCGACCATGTTATTCGATGTAGTCCCTCCTCTTGGTGATGTTGGCTGACTCTGATTCTAACTCTGCACACTAATTCCACTATTTTGACTATTACTACTCGGTCCTCCTTGGCTAACTACAATTGCTTTTGAAAAATATTCAAATGTTACTTTTGATTGTGGTGATGCACACAAGGTCATGGATTTGACGCAGGATCCTGTCTGAGTAGGACTTGCTAGCTCTTCCATTATTGGAATGGACTGGAACTTTTCTTCTTCTCCCCCTAGGTATGGTACCTCCATGATTTAGACTAATGTGAAAGGTTCTCTCCTCTTTGGATCGTTGCACGACTCTCTTCTCTCATCCTCATCCTTTTTCCTCTTGCACATAAAAATTTGAGTGAATAAAATTTTCTCGATAGGTGATCTAGCGTACCTTTTCTTCCTACGAAGTTTTCAAAAATCCCCATATCATGCCCGAAAATAATGGATTTTTCTCTATTTCAACATCTCCACTCCACACCCCTTTGAATTTTTCTAGAGGCCCAAACGGGTATCTTCATGCCTTCTTTTTTATCTATCTATAAAAATTTCAGCTTTATCTGGGCCCTGGTTACCGAGCATGACCCACACCTTCAAAAGTCTCTATTTCATAGTTTTTAGAAAATGGAAGTAAAATTAGCCAATGGCCCTCACTAGAATTCTTGTATCCCTTGTCCTCGTGGACATACACCTTCAATTTCATCCAAAATTGAGTTGAACTTCTCTTGTTATTCCCAAAATAAGTTTTGGGCTCTGGACTTTTTTTTGTAATTTATCAGTTTTCACCTTCCCTTTTCCTCGTCCTTTTTCCTCTTCTCTCTTTCTCTTCTTTTCTTCTTTATTTTCTATCTCTCCTCCTATTCTTCTCTCTTTATCTTCTTTCTTTTATTTATTTCTTCCTCTTATCGTGGATAGATATCCTTCTCATTTGACAACATGTCGGCACCAAACACTCATTCTCCTCCGACGTATCGACGTAGATTCCTTTTCATCACCTATACATGTTGTATCAATGACTTATCCTCTTTATCGTCGATGTATTGGCGTCAAGATGTCTTCTTCTCACCGTCGTATCAGTGCCAAAAGCACATCCTTCACCGGGGTATTGGTGACAAAATGTCTTTTACTCGCTGACATACCGACACCAAAAGCACATTCTTCATCGGTTTATTGACAATAAAAACTTTTCTTTCAACGATTTATCATCAATGAGAACCTATCTTTTTCACCGACGTATCGACAATGAAAAATTATCTTTCATCGACGTTTCAATGACGAAATTGTATCTTTGTTGGCGTTTCAGCAATGAAACTCTATCTTCCACCAACGACTTGTTTTCCTTTCATCGTAAATTTAATATCTTTCCTCGCTAGTGTATCGACGAAGATATTCATTCTTCATCGATACACACTGTATTGGTGACGAAAACTTATTTTCCACTTAAACTTATTTTCCTCATTTTGGTGATTTCTGAAGTTCTTCCCTCTCTAATGTATTGACGAAGATCGTCATTCTTCATTGATACAAACTATATCAGTGGCTCTGACATTTTCAACACTTAGTCAATTTTTTGCGATTTTTCGGGCTCATGACTGTCGCAGTTGTCACAAAAATTCCTGACTCGGTCCTCTGAGCCAAATTTAACCACTTAGGGTCCAAATCAACCCCCATACAACAACAACAACAACATATGAAATTTTGAGTTTAATCTTTCACCCCAAATTCACATGGATGGGAAAGACATATGTTTACCCAAATCTACACACATATTTGAGTTTTTCCTGTTGTACCAGACCCGTACAAGCATGGTGTTGTAACCATAGGTTTGATACCACCCTATTGTTCCCCACTACCTAACCCATACATTTTTTTCTAATACCATGATATAAATGCATCTACATCATTTCTAAAACATGAATACACCAACTTATACTCATGCACAACGACATATATTTTCTTAAAAATCAGATTTCATACACGATAATAAAAACCCATGAATTAAATTGATAAAACATAGATAAAATCACTTATCTTTTAAAAACAAATGAGCAATTGACTGTAGGGGGTGGACGTTCCTCCCAACCGTAGATTCACTTCTCCAAATCTCAACAACAGATCACCCACAAGTTGGGGATACTATTCCACAAAAGAGGGTGTCTCTCTCATAGCCCAATTCACTCCCACAACCAACTAGTTTTCTAACAACTATCCCAATCCTCCATCTCTCTTCCCCTCAACCTATGCAACCAAAGGAATCGAGTTCTCCCTTCACTGCATAAAGTCCCTCGGGCCTTCCCACTTACCTCCAGGGATCCAACACCAAGTTGGATAGAAATATCTAATTATGGGGACTCTAGGGATTCTAGTTGCCCTAAGAAACTAACAGAACAACCCGTTGTTCAAGGGAAAATATCTCACATGGAAATATCCCTCTCTACAGGCATAAAAACCTGATTCTTTATGCAACAAGCGATCCAATAAGTTGTCCACAATACCTATTATGGTTGCCTTCAAGCTCCAATACTCTCCACTCCCTTGTTGCTCCAAAAATTCACGCAAAAACTGCCTACAATGGCCAATCAAATTTCTCTTTTACCAATGAGAGTTGACTCATATTCCCTAAGGTTGATGTTACTTAACCCCCATGCTCTCATAAATATGGGATGTGAATTTTCCCACCAACCCCTCTTACATGTGTTTAATGATTGGGCTCTCATACACTCAAAAGGAAAGTAGAAGGTTCACTGAAGGTAATAATTTTAGGAAAGTGGGTTA
>ML818097.1:49148-61442 GCA_009831015.1 Picea engelmannii
GATTTAAGGGAAAAATGACTAGGATTTTGGGAATAACTCATGGAAAGTGTTAAGTATGAGGGGGTTTATCCCTGTAAGCATAATCATTCGATTAATCATAGTAAAGTGTTCTTGACTTCAAGGAGAAAATTTTTCTGGTATGCTCTTTTGAATCTTGGAGTGGATGGAAGAAAAGGAAAGCAGAAGAGGGATAAAACCATCTATCTTATAAAACAACAGTTGAAGTAGATAACAATTTCAATGATGCTTTCAAGGGGAACATGATGACATTTGTGTAACCTGATTGTTATTGATTAACAATACTTTGTAGAATAATGTCGCTGTGGAAAAATTGATCCAACATTTTATTCTGACAATAAATGAAGTCAAAAATAGCAAAATACCAAGAAATGACACAACAAAATTGAAATAAGCAGAATTGAAATAAAAAAAATGTAAAAATAGAAATGTAAAATTGAAGAAAATAAAACAAACTATAATACATAAAACATTCCATACAACATTAAAACTTTCAAGTTGGTTCAACGCAATGTTTTAAGTGGGAACCATTAGTGCTATAGGAAAACAATCGCTCTTGCAAGTCCTTTAGCATGTAAGAATTTGTGCCCAGGACAAAATCGATCTTAAAAGGACCCAACCATAATTTTTGGAACATTGAATGCCTTCCTCTATGAACATGAGATGAATCCCACATCAATACCTTCTCATTAACTTTAAATTTGACAACCTTGACACTTTTGTTGAAATATCTTTTAACAGTCTGTTGTATTCTCTTTATATTATCCAAGGCAAATGTTTTGTGCTTCTCTAAAGCCAAAAGTGCATTCATCCTTTGAGAAACATCAGAAGAATTTAGTTCTTCAACCTGTAACATTAACCTTAGGGAGGAAAGTTTCAACTCAGTAGGCATAATGGCTTCTTGCCCATAAACAAGCTGGAAAGGGGTGCAACCAGTGCTCACCTTGGTGGTAGTGCAATCTGGACAAAGGGCGTAAGTGAGGAGAGTGTGCTATTGACGAGGCTTATCTTCAATGAGCCTCTTGATAATTCTTACCAGATTCTTGTTGGTAGACTTGGCTTGCCCATTACCTTGGGGATAATATGCTGACGAGGTAAAATGTTTAACCCCCAATTTAGCTAAAAACTGGGTCAGCTTAGAAGAAATAAACGCGGGACCATTGTCTGTAATAATTTCCAAAGGAAGAACAAATTTGGAAAAAATATTAGTTTCAAGAAAAAAAATCACCTGCTCATCCTGCAAATGCTTAAGCGGGACAACGTCTGTCCATTTCGTAAAATAGTCTGTGGCTGTCAAGATGAAAACTTACCCTGCTGAAGATGGAGGATTAATAGGAACAATAAAGTCCAAACCCCATTTTGAAAAAGGAAATTCAGGGAGGACATGTTGTAAAGGTATGGCTGAAAGGTGTTCTTTCCCAACAAACTTCTGGCACTTGTCACAAGATCTTGAAAAAAGATAAGAATCACGAAAAATTGAATGCCAATAGTACCCTTTCTTGATAATCTTAAAAGTAATGGTTTTAGCATAAATGTGACCTCCTACATGAATAACAAAATTTGAAGATCCATGAGTCTCTTGCAAAAATTTATGTGCTTCCTCATTGTTCACACAACGAAGTAACATACCATCGACAAATCTCCTAAATAGGAAGTTTCTTATAATGACGTATCTAGCTGATTTGAGACAGAGCCTTCTTCTTTGATGGGTATCTAAGTTATCTGGACATCTTTGATTTTGCAAGTAATAAACCAGATCTTTATACCAAGGATGTTCAGACATAGGAAGGATTTGATTGTCAATGTAAAAAAGTGTTGATAGAGAGCTATCTTGCTCATCAATTTCTTCACTAGTTTCAGCATGTTGGGCTGAGTGAAGGGTAAGTCATGTCCCTTGATGGTGTTATAAGTCACGATAGTTAAATCATGCTCCTGGATCTTGGCAAGACAATTTGCAAGCCTCCCTGAAAGATAAGTCTGTGAGAGTAAAAACTTGACAATAGGTAAAGGGACTTTTACCAGCGTATTCTTACCTAAGATGAAGTGGCGAAACTTTTCAACAGCTTTAACAAGAGCGAAAGCATGCTTTTCAATAAAAGAATATTTAAACTCGTCATCTAACAAACTTTGATTCATGTAAGCCACTGGTTTTTCATTTACTTGGTCATCACATTGTATGAGGATAGAAGAAACTGCTTCCTCTATAGCATTAGTATATATCATAACTTCTTTCTCAAAATCTAGCTTTGCGAAAACCGGTGCGGAATTGATTGCCTTCTTGATCCCTACAAAAGCATTTTCGACATCATCTGTCGAAGAAAAGGAGCAATCTTGTTTAAGAAGATTATGGATTGGCTTGACCATTACAACAAAATTAGGAACAAACCTACTGACAAAGTTAATAACTCCCATAAAGGCTTGCACCTCCTTCTTGGAAGTAGGACCAGGAAGATTTATGATAGCAACACTCCTTTCAGGATCTATGCTTATTCCTAAATCAGAGACGATGTGTCCAAGGAGCTTGCCCTTAGTAACGTCGAAAATAGACTTGGAAGGATTTAGAGAAATGCCAAATTTTCTGCATCGCATGAGAACCTTTTTAAGATGACCAAAATGATTTGATCGATTTTTAGAATACGCAGTTAAGTTATCAAGATAAATCTGAAAAAAAATTCCGATCAAATCATCAAAAGTTATTTGCACATCTCTTTGAAAAGTGGCACCTGCATTAGATAAGCCAAAAAGCATACGTTCATAAATGAAAGTGCCCCAACGGGTGATAAAAGTGGTTTTATATTTATTTGTCCTTTTTACCTTGATTTGATTGTAACCAGAAAAACCATCAAGTAAGGACATCATCTGTGACCTTGCAACTTGCTGCAAAATCATTTCCATATTAGGGAGACGAAAGTGAACTTTTATACTATCCCTATTCAATGGGAAAAAATCCACGCAAAATATGATCTGAGCAGTTGTTTTCCGAACTAGAACCAAATTAGAAACCCACTCAAAATACTTATCAGGGAAAATTATCCGAGTCTTCAAGAGGTTTTCCAACTCCTTTCAAATAGTTGCTTCCAGTGCAGGGTTAATGGGTCTTTGTTTTTGCCTAATTGGTTTTATGCCCTCCTTGATAGGAATGGCATGTTGTATAATAGTCAGATCAAAACCACAAAGATCCTCATAAGACCAAGCAAAAACATCTTGAAATTCACCAAGCAACTTAATGAACTTCCATTTTTCTTCATCAGAACATTGGGCACCTATTTTAACATTCTTTGGACACTCGAGTGTTCTAATGTTCAAGGAAATGGTTTCCCCCACTTTCCTTTTTGACTGCTCCTCTTTATGTTTTTCTTTGTTGCCTACATCACTTGATGAAAATGAACTTTCTAGAGTAGTAAAGCCCTTCGAAATTTTGTTATCTTCCATTGATATAATTTCCTTAGGCTTATAAGGTTCATTTTGGATGAAAGCACATATGCTCTCATCACTAGGGAATAACTTCCATGACTCTACATTGTCAGGGACGTGTGGACAATACAGAGATTGAAAGGTACAATCAGGTCTTTGTGGCAAAATTTGCCTAGTAGGAGAGGCTGCAAAAACAACTAACATGTCAGCCATTGAGTTCAATTCCCTTTTAACATGAGTGATGTTGAAAGATAACAAGTTCGAGATAAGTGCCCAAACAGTTTGGGTCTGACGTTTCATTAAATTGTTGCTAGGAGAATATATCTTACGTACAAGATTTACAACAAGTTCGGAATCCCCAAACACTATAAGGTGACCACAACCTAGATTATAGGCATTTTCAATGCCTAGCATTAATGCTTCAAATTCAGTGACATTTTTTGTGCAAGCAAACTCTAACCTATAGGAAAAGTTATGAATTTTACCCACATGAGAGAACAAGATAATACCAGCTTTGTTTCCTTCATTGGAGCATGATCCATCAAAGTGCATATGCCACATCCCATCTTCTATGTCGATTTTTATCACTGTCATACATATTTTTAATTTAATTTTAGTGAATAGGGCGTGCAAAATGAATTTGGGATCATGTTAGGGACCTAACCCCTCACGTAGGTAGAACAATATATTCGGATGTAATAAAGGTCAATATTAATAAGGGCTTGCAATAAGGTAGAATAAGTCGAATGTAGGAAGACTTAATAGAATGTTCCGCTTCTAGAAGGATATTAATAGACCTAATGTCCCAAAAATCTTCCATTTATAACAATCTGTGTATTATGACTTATGTAAACATTTCCAATTCAACAGTAACAATGTAACCATTTGAACCATAGTACTACATGTGCTAACGATGATTTCTTCCTTTAAAATAAACAAAACATGCACATCGATCCTTGTTATCTATGCCCACCATTCATCCTTGGCAATGAAACAATAATACACCCAGGATAAATAATCAACAACCACTGATCTTTAATAAAAATCGGGCCCGATTTAAACACACATAAATTCTTCTTAAAATCATGGACAAACTTAAGAGCATGCTCGGTGAACCAATCATACACAAGCCTCTACCATATAATTGACACAATCTTGATCGACAACAATCAACTCCAAAAATATAACCCCGAGCCTGCTCTCTGTGTGAATTAATACGTATACACTTCCTTTTAAAACAATCATAGTTTGCACGGTGATTCCCATCAAATGTATGAAGAGAACATAACTAAATTGACACACAAGAATCTCTATTAAACCTTGATAGAACCATGATCGTGCTTGGTGAAACAGTCACTCACACATGTGTCTTCTCATCTTTAAATGCATTCACGATCATGATAGGATTAAACACAGTAATCAAGACCATAATCGAATAGAAGGGCAACTCTCGGGCGGTAGGTAACCATATATTTTGTTTCTTCTCTGTTCAAACGAATTCATCACAGAAAGAACTCACAGAGATTCGACTAAGAGGATGGGTTTTGAAACGAGGGATCCCGTGCCTTTAAACTTCCAAAATCATTAAACTGATATCCCAAAACTTGACAAACCCTAGAAGGTGTCTGAGGAAGGTAGAAGCAAGTCAGACTCCAAGTTGGGCTTTTTGGAAATTAAATACAAAGAGCCAACAAAAGTCTGATTGTCTTAAAAAATACAAAGAGAGGTCATGCTCTTTTATATCCTCATATCCATTTACCATCGAGTAACAACCACAAACCACAAATATCATCTTGAAAAGAAAAAGCAGAGAGCCATGCTCTTTTATAAAAAACACAGTGCTTCAACTTATAACTCCAAGCTCTTGACAGAACCCTATGAGAATGCTCGAGTGGGAACAAGGCAATTCGAGTTCAATAACCCAGACCCACACAGATGTCTCTAACACTTTTGTAGAGAGGAAACAAGGGTTACTTCAAATGATGATGGGTACTCAAAATCATAGAGAGATCGAGTCTCTTTCCAACATCCAGGAGGTCGATAACTTTTGACTACAATTCATAGTGCGGCCTCACACCATACAATCATCATTATAGTAGAGACAAGAGGAGCGTGTTTGAAAACTGTTTATGCAATCGTATCAAATCGATACATACACATGCCTCTATTAAACATTCTGGGTCAACCAAGATGGACTGTGGAAAGATTTCAGTGAAATGACAGTTAAGAATGAGTCATCAAAGAATACCTCGGGGCTTAGACAAAAGAACCACACCACTATTGACTGACACATTGCAACTTGGATAAAGAATCGTAATGACGTCCGAGAGTGAAGAGGAGTTGGCAACAATTGATACATAGAATGGTGGTTAAAACCACTCAACCATAAAACTCAGAGCCCGTTGCACCACTGTCACCCTCATTTCACAGAGAACCATCATAAAAAACCAAATTGATCGAGTAAATAACCAATGTGCAAACTTTATAATCAATAACACCCATTACTCTGCTTGCAAATGACAACATTTTGCAGTAATCATAGAGAAACCAAACACAACGTTGACACACAGTCGAAAAACTCAAGAAAACACAGAACCCATGCAATCCTGAGACACCATTTGATTCATAATACAGAGAGTCCATCATGGATGGAGAGAAAAGAGCCATACCTGTGAGAAAATCGCTTAAATGATGAGTTGGCGATATTTTCCCTTCTGAAACCTGAAATTGCAGAGCTTCCACAACTAATAGAGCAACAATGCAACAATGCTAGGGTGACGAGCTCAAAGGAGGTTTGGAGTGACGTGCAGTAAATGCATGTCGCTTCCTCACCTAGCCCCATTCAATTCCATGTACGATCCAACCCACTAACATAACATCCAAAATTAAAATCAAACCATATAACCAATGCATAATTCAATGTCATATCCATCGTAAGATCTGATACCATATCTATTGCATAGTGCGCCACCCGAGATATATCATATCTATACGTTAACCTCTTGCCATAACTCTATACGATAATCACATATCAACGTTACTATATGTACCTCCATTCAACTCTTTAATAAAAATTGCATATCCTTAAACCAAAACACATAGCATAATAGCTAGGTCCACCATTTCACAAAGGTTTATACATAATCTTATTTCCATAGCTTTAGAACTTTTCCATAGTTTTYCCTTTTGTTTGATCATGCTCGTATTTTATTGATTTTTTGCATAGATAATATATGGATTAGTAATTAATATATGAATTAGTAATCAAGGTTATAACATAATATAACATAKCACCTGTGAACAAAATGATTCTCATACCCATGGAACTGTTATGTATCGCAAGTAAATACCAACATCATTTACAAYGATGCATCAACCACCCATCATCATAACAAATGAAACCAAGGAAACATCATCAAAAGTATAGGAATGTGTAGGCAACATCATAACAACATCAACATATGAGCGTGACATGTCTATCTTTGCTCCTCTAGTCTACAAGGGGGTCCCATCTACTAGTATTATATTATTATCATAATTAAATAATAACACTTTAGAAATCCTTTGTGGGCGGAATTCATCGTTGCAATTTTAATCGTCAACAAAAGGCAGGCTCAGTTGGATCCATTTTAACAAGAGGATGAAATAATGATAGAAGAACTGCAAACAGAGAAAGGAAGATTGACATAGGTACATGTAGAAAGCAAGGAAGTGCTGAAAGAGCACACGACAATGCAGGATGTGGAGATACTGGCAGAAAAGAGTGCATAGGCAAAGGAAACAACAACATAGATGTAAACGTAGTTTCATGCATTGGAGGTAGTGCTGCAGAAAGTGAACTAAGTATGTGTGGCTTGATATGAGCCACACGTTAGTATTGGGGGCCTGTTGGAGCAGGAATTTTTGGGAGGAAGCGTAACAAGTGAGGAATAGTGGGCCAAAGGGAACAATGCGCACTGGAAAAAAAGGAAGACCAGCACGACATAGGGCAAAGGAAGCAACGTGCGACAGGATTTGCGAAAATTTGATGCATATGTGGACAAACCTAGCCATGTTAGGGTTAGGGTTTTGGAGTCATATTGTAAGGGTTTAACCCAATTTTGTAGTATAAATAGAAGAGGCATAAGGTAGATTGAGGTGTCTATGGTATGATATCTTTATGATAATATATTTAGTATCTTTTGCAGTCCTTTTTGATTTTTGAGTCTGTATTTTGGTGAGAGATGCACAAATCGGGTGGAGTTGATGTAACTGAGGGTCAGGTCGCACGTTGTGGATCTTGGTGTGACGTTGGTCCACCTCATTACTCTCTACTATTCTATGATGTAATGTGCACAACAACATTTTGATGAAGAAGAAGAAATAAAATAAGATCTTTGTGGACGTAGCCCCAGGGGGGTGAACCACGGTAAAAAACTTGTGTTGCAAATGTGTTTGAATGCTTTTGTTATTTCTACAATTATGGTTAAATGGTTAGATGAATGAATGTTTTAAATTACATCACGCACTAGAAATATGTATGCATAATGAATACTATGAATGATTAGAATAATGGATTTGATGAATACTATGATATAATGCATGGTTAAGTAGAAATAGAAGTAAGAAGAACAACCCCAATCCCTTCCATGACTGCAGACACCTGCGTCCTGCAGTCACCCATAAACCATCTCAGGTGAGACTATGTTGTGCACTCTGTGCGCGGTGTAGCCTTCTGGTTTACCAGAAGGGTTGATGATGAAAAATGTTTTGTTGGAGAACTAAGGTAGAACTCGGGTCTACCCATACGTCCAACATGTGGCACGTGGGGTATCTATACTACAGGTTGGTCCTCTATCTCCTCCATCTCCTCATCCTATTGGGGAGGCTCATCCAAAACAAATGAAAATATATGCAAAACAAAAGATAATAATAAGATAATTGAAACAAAATGTTAGAATAAATTACATGTGCATTAAATAAGACAAAAAAATATGCAACTAGATTTATCAAAACATAACGATAATATTACCTGTCTCATTTGGTGGCTTGACTTTTGTAAATCAGATGTTTGGACATTCTCTCCAATCGATCCCCACATACGGGTACCGAACAATATCAGGGACAAGATTGTCCTCACTAGCCAATAAATCACACATATCCCTACCGACCGGAGTAATGGGAAACTCGATTTGTCCCTTCTTGGGAAACAATTACCCCCACATGCGCATATTTGCATCAAGCATAAGCCTAGCAGGGAAGAGGGGTACTACTAGTCGAGTAGCATGTACCCTCTCAAAAAATAGTGTAAATAACTCTAGAGTGAATGGGAATAATCTTGTCCCATGTAAAACAATGCGACAATGATATAATGGAAAACAAAACTGTCTTAAAAAAATCTCTGGCCACCTGATCAATTGGGGCCTCTGCACTAAAATTTCTACATAATGCAACAAAGAGAAAATGATGTGCTTCTCATTATAGCTATGGTGTGACAGTGCCAAGATAATAAGGCATAGGCACCTAACCCCCTCTCTATCAAATGAACATTTTTGCATCTGACCAACATGAAGCTGCAACTCCAAAGAGAAATAAATGTCCAGATGAACATATCTCTACACATATGCCAGTTGGGTCTCTCCTGCAACACCCTGCAGTTTCTGATGGAACTGGGGAAAAACCTCCACCCTCCTAGACAACCTAGTGATGAAATAAACATCCTCCTTTGTGGGATTATACCACATATCGAGACCGACCCTCAACCCCTATCGCCCATGATCCCAACGACGGATCAACGATTGTAACAATGGATAATTTTCGTTGAGGGATGTACCATCCTGATAAAATTTGAGGAGGTCAACATCCATCAAAAGGGCATGTGTCTGATGTGAAATAGGGTGAGGGAACAACTCCCTCTCCCTCTCCCTTGCCTCCCACTCAGACACAAATGTGTGCGTCTCGACCTGTAGTTACCCCTCTCGTGATCATCGTCTCTGATTCACATACAAATATTGTTAAGCACACACATACACATATAAATTAAATTGAAATTATAAAACACACACATATATAAATAACTTGTATTTAAAAAAATCTAAAAGTATTTTTTTTCCCAAAAATATAAAAAGTAATCGGTACGACTAAAACAGATCCTATGCTCTACCTCTGGTGCTCTATATCGGACAAACAACACTGCCATGTGGTGTTGTTACTAACACGCATTGGTGCACAATATTTCTTGTCGCACCACCACATATTTTTAGCGGTGCATCCCATAAGATGCACCACACCATTAAATTGTGAAATAATTGGTCCAGTGCTATGCTCTTTCTAGCACTGGTGCGTTTGTTTTACCTAAAGGCACCGCTAGGTTAAATTGTTTCATTGCAACTTAAGCGGTGCAATGTGTTAATATGAATGCACCGATGCACTTTATGGGTGAAAAATTATAAATGCACTTTGTTAAACTAAAAGCACCAGTGCGTCGATTTTACCAGAGCACTGACATGTTGTTTAGTGGTGTGTTGTCTTACTAAGGCACTAGAAATAGGGCCTTACAAAAGACACATTGCTATGCTTATTTTTCAAAACCCATCACAGTGTGTACTATTCATGTTTACACACATATGCTCCATGCTTATTGCCACATCGTCGCGTATTTGAGTGGTGCGTCAAATAAGATGCACCGCACTAATGGATTATGAAAAATTTGGCCTGGTGTCATGCTCTTTACAACACCAATGTGTTTGTTGGACCTATGGGCACCGCTAGGTTATATTGCTTTATAACAATTGAAGCGGTGCAGTGTGTTACTATTAATGCACCAGTGCTACCATGATATTGGAGCACTGATGTTTTGTTCATCGAACCATTGTAAAGAATAGAACACGAGGCATGGGGCGTCTAACGAGATGCCTCGCAATGTCAAGTCAGTTAATATATGTCCTGGTGCGGTTCTGTAAACAACACCAGTGTATTTGGTTAAAATGGTTGCATCACAACGTTAAATGTTATATATCATAAAGTTAGCGGTGCGCTTAATTAAGTGCAATGTATTGGTGTGAGGATAAACCAATTACGCATTGGTTGTGAGGTGTTCCAAAGAACACACCATTTTGTTTTTAAAATTTATTGTGATGTTATTCCTTGAACAAGATCGGTGTGTATGTTTATATTAGACACAATGGACGTGGTGCTTACTATGATTTTAACACAAGATGCACCGCTTCAGGGCAAGTCTAAGCGTTCAGGTGCACCACACAGACTTGGAAAAAATGCCAAATTTCAAGCTAAATTCAATTTTTAATTAGATGAAAATGCAAATAGGAAGGTAATAAACAATTTACATGGCCTCTTATGTCCCGAGGAGGCATGGCTTCACTATTGCAAGGAAATGAAAATTCGTGGTAATTTCCAAAGTTTGTAAGTGTGTAGAATCTACCAATGGAGCTATCCAAGTCGTTGTAGAGCACTAGAAACAGGGCGTCTTTGGAAGGAGGGTGAGCACCGGTGCTTGTTTGAGAGTTTGGAAGCATGGGATGAAGTGGAACAATAAAAATTGGTTTGGTATTTTTTATTTATTTACCCTACCATAGTGTGCCTGACGACAACGATACGCACCAGTGCATAATGGTCAACGACATCGATGCACTTTTATCGGTGCTTGTTATTTTTATTATAATGTATGACGATGATTCTAAACATTTAAGCATCGATGCTTTATTTTTTATGTGCGCACCGATGCATATGTACCTTAAAGTTGCACCGATAAAAAATCCTCCGGACGCCCGTCTCCGCTAACAACCTTTTCTATAAACAGAGAAGGGATAGATTTTTCGGGTAGGTTCCATAAAAACCTCCATAAGAAGGTGTTCTCCTTGTAGTGAATTCTCTGGTTGTAGTGTTTCACTCTCTTGGTGTCTTTCTTGAACGAGTCCCTTCTTTGTAACTCTTGGAAGATTACTAGTGGAGTATCTTTCCTTGAACTATATTGAAGTTTGTAAGGCACTAGGTGGATCTTATAGGTTTTGTAATGGACAACCCTAGGTCTACTTACATCTTCTCAAGGGAGTTCTTAGTTGACCCCATATGCCCCCAAAAAATAATAGGCATAAGTGTTCTCCTATCTGGTCAATCTTAAAATCAAAATTCCAAATTTTATTCTTGTTTGAGGGTAATTTTAGAGTTAATTTAGCTTACATTCAATTTTCACCCATCAAAACCTTATGCTTTTAGGGTTTCCTTGTGTATTTTTGACCTGAATATCATTTTTATTGGAACATTTCCCTAATTGGTTTTTATTTTAGCCATTTTAGGGCTTGATGTCTTGGTCTTTTGGGTTGTTATATCCCTTGAAATCTTAGAATTAACAAGTTACTTGAAACCCTAGTTTTATTCTACTTTTTATCCCTAAAAATCACTTGTCTAAAATCTATTTGAGTGGATAAAGTTAATTGTTGTTATAACTTATTTACTTTTGTAATTTATCTATCTTTTATGCAAGTTTTGCAATAGGCTTGAGCAATTTTCATATTTGTAGTGTTTGGGGATAATTTTGCATTAAATAATAACTTGATAAACCTCCCTAACTCATCCTTAAAGCACATCAAGCCCGGATATAGAATTTACTTTGAATAACCATCCAATCTATAATTTGCTTGATATATTAGTGTTAGAAATTTTCAGACCCCACCCAGTTTCAGTCTCACTGATTTTTCTACCAAAGTTAAATGCCGAAACTCCAGTTTCAGCACTGTTTCAGCATATGTCACAGCGGTGTTTCAACATATGTCTCAGCACTGTTTCAGCATATACTCAACACTGTTTCAGCATATACTTAGCACTGTTTCAGCATATACTCAACACTGTTTCAACATATACTCA
>ML818098.1:6054-16445 GCA_009831015.1 Picea engelmannii
TTAATGGAATTTTAGCAGGGTTGACTAATTCTATATGTGTGAAGGTTATACATTGCAAATCATCCAAATAAATCTGGGACAATTTGGAGGTTGTATATGAAGGAGATGCAAAATTCAAAGAAGCCAAAATACAGACCTATAGATCTCAGTTTGAAAATCTGAAAATGAAAGAAGAAGAAAATATTGTTGATTACTTTCATAGGGTAGATGAAGTGGTTAACTCAATTAGAGCAGCAGGAGAAGAGATTACAGATAAACCCAATGTGCAAAAAATACTAAGACCATTACCTTTGAGATATGATGCAAATATTTCTTCAATTGAAGATAGATCTGATCTAGACACACTCACAGTTGAACAACTCCATGGAATTTTTACAGCATATGAAATGAGAACGGGAAATGATAAATCAGAAAAAGATGAAACAGATTTTAAAGCATCTAAGAAAAAGATAAATCAGAAGCAAAAACTTCAATCTTGCCATCATGAAGAATCTGATGTGGAAGAAGCCAATTTCATTACAAAACTTCAGAAAGGATCAAGGAAGTACAAAGGCAAGCTTCCTTTCAAATTTTTTAACTGTGGAAAAGTTGGTCATTTTGAATCCAAGTGTCCCTATCCCAAGGGGGACCCTAAAGATGAAGAAAATAAAACCAAACAATACAAGAAGAAGGAAAAACCCAACTACAAGAAAAGGTTTTACAAAGGGAAAAATAATTTATACTATAAAGAAAAAAACAACAGCTCGTCGGAGTCTAGTGACAACGATGAATCTAATGATGATGAAGTCCTTTTCTTAGGTATTGAAGAATCTAATGCGATTGAAAAAATTAAACATGAGAAGGAGTTATAAGATGAAGAAGAAGTTAATATGGAGGAAGAACTTCTTAGTGCCATGGATGAATTAAGAAAATACAAAACCAGATATAGACAATTGAAAATTTTTGTAGTTGAACAAAAGAAAAAACATGAACAAGAAGAAAAAGAGATGGAAAAACTCATGAGCAATCTGAAAAAAAAAAATCTTAGAAGAAAATAAGATCGAAGAAAGTCTGGAAAAGTCTCTCAAGGAAAAAAAAATAACTTGTGAAAGAATGGAGGCAAAAATAGTTCATCTAAAAAAGGAACTGGATGCAAAAATCATTCAAACAAAATCTGAAAATAGCTCTAAAATATTAGATAAGATTATTACCATGCAAAGGGATTCAGGTAATAAAAATCAAATTGTTTATTCTTAAAAGGAAAGCCATGTTAACTCAAAATATTATGCAGATGCTCTCCTCAGTACATTTAAGAAGAAAAATGAAGAGAAGATAAGTAATGATCAGAACTCCAGAAGATTGCTTCCACCCATCAGGAAGGAAGACAAGACAATACCAAATAAGTTTTATCAAAATAGGTATTCTCTCATTTTCCTTGGTTATTGTTTTTCATGCTCTAATTTCGGACACAAATCTATAAATTGTAGAGCATATAGAAACAAAAATATGAAGGTTAAGAACTATATCCGTAAGGATAAACAAGCAGCAAATCGAGTTAAAAGCATAAACTATAACTCCTTTGCACCTTTACAAGAAGGGGACTTACAATGCTTCAGATGTCATAACCATGGACATAAGGCCATTAATTCTGAATTAATGGAAGTCTCAGAACAACCAATGTTCATTAGAGAGAAAAAGAAACTTTGGAGAGAAAAAACATCAAAAAAGGAATGTCTTATTGCTCTAAAAGCTCAAGATAAAAAGGATCTTTGGTATGTTGGCAGTGGGTGCTCAAAACATATGACAGGTAACAAGGACAATTTTTTGGACTTAAAGAAACAAAAAGGTAAAGTTACATTTGGCAACAATGCTTCAAGTAACATACTTAGGAAAGGCACTGTGAGCTTGGGAAAAGAAAAATCCAGAAATGTGCTACTTGTCGAAAAAATGAAGCCTAGTTTATTAAGTGTCAGTCAAACCTATGATCAGGGGTATTTCTACATCTTTGATTCCCAAAAATGTGATATTAGGAGAGAATACATAGGAAAATTAGTTGGTACTGCTCCTAGAACTCCTAAAAATGTATATATAGTAGATGAAAAATTGAATGAGGAGTGTCATATATATTAAGTAGATGAAATTTGGCTATGGCATAGAAGGTTGGGGCATATTAACTTTGACAATATTTTGAAATTTAGCAACCTTGGTGCAGTAAGAAACTCGCCAAAGATCATAAAACCCCCAAATGTTATGTGTAGACATTGTCAACTAGGGAAGCAAACTAGAATAAGGTTCAAGGCAAACGAATACACAACCTCTAAACCTTTAGAGCTTGTTCACACTGACCTATGTGGACCTACGAGGACCAAGAGTTTGGAAGGAGAGTCTTACTTTATGTTGTTCATTGATGATTTTACTAGAATGGGTTGGATATTTTTTCTCAAAGAAAAATCAGAAGCACTCAACAAATTCAAAGCCTTTAAAACCCTTGTTGAAAATGAAAAGGAGACAAAAATCAAATGTCTAAGATAAGACAATGGTGGCGAATTCACCTCAAAAGAGTTTGATCTATTCTATGAAACCCATGGAATAAAAAGACAATTCTCTACTTCCAGAACATCTCGGAAAAATGGGATTGCTGAGAGAAAGAATAGAACAGTTCAGGAGGCTGTAAGGACTATGCTCAATGAAGAAAAAATTGTCAGATGGATATTGGAGGGAAGTTGTAAGAAAAACAGTATACATATTGAACAGGGTTCAACTTAGGGTTAATATTGATAATACCCCTTATGAACTATGGTTTGTAAGAGCTCCATCAGTAAAATACTTCAAGGTCTTTGGAAGTAAATTCTACATCAAAAGACTAGATGAAAGTCTTGGAAAATTTGATGCCAGATCTAATGAAGGTATTTTTCTTGGATATGCTTCAAACAAGAAATCATATAGATGCTACAATCTTAGATCACATAAGATTGTTTAGAGTGCATATGTCAAGGTGGATGACTTGAAAACGATAAGGATCAAAAATCAAGAGACCATACCTAAAAATGAAGATGAAGATGACGATGAGACATTCGACACACAACTAGAAGAAGTAGAAGAGAATGAAAAAGAAAGGGAAGAAGATGATATGGATACTAGTGAAAGAAAAGAAGATAGTTAATATGGAGAGATAATAGGAGAATTCCCAAGAAGAGATACAAATACACCCTCAAGAATTACTCAAAAGAATCATCCCGAAGAACTGATTATTAGAGATATGAATGATGGAGTGCACAGAAGAAGACAACTATTGTATCAAACAGAAATAGTATTGTTGTCACATGTTGAGCCTACCTCAATCAAAGAGGCATGTAAAGATGATAATTGTATCAGATCTATGAATGAATAATTGGACCAAATCGAAAAAAAATCAAACTTGGGAACTAGTTCCAAGACCAAAAAATAAAAATGTCATTGGAACTAAATGGGTATATAAAAATAAAATGAATGAAGATGGGCAAGTAATCAGGAACAAAGCCAGATTAGTATGTAAAGGGTATGATCATGTTGAAGGAGTAGACTATGAAGAAACATTTTCACATGTGGCCAGATTAGAGGCAATTAGGATGTTCTTAGCTTTCTCCAGCTACAAAAAATTTAAAGTGTACCAAATGGATGTCAAGTCAGCATTTCTCAATGGAAACCTAGAAGAGGAAGTCTATATTGAGCAACTAGAAGGGTTTCAATTAACCAAAAAAGAATACTATGTTAGTAAATTAAAGAAAGCACTCTATGGACTAAAACAAGCACCCAGAGCATGGTATGAAAGGCTAGACTCTTATTTACAAAAACAAGGCCTCCAAAGGGGATCATCGGACAACAATATTTATTGCAAAATTGATGGTAATAGCATGGTCATTGTGGAAGTGTATGTTGATGATATTATATTTGGTAGTGATGATAAAAAAATGAGTAAGGACTTTGCTAAGATGATGTAGCAAGAATGTGAGATGTCTTTGCTTGGAAAAATGAATTTCTTCCTTGGATTACAAATAATACAGTCCAAAAGAGGAGTCTTTATCCATCAGTCTAAATATGTTAAGGACATGCTTAAGAGATTCTAGTTAGAGGATTGAAAACCTGTTAGTAAACCTATGTCAGTTGGATGCAAACTAAGCAAAGATGATGAGTCTAAAGCTATAGATCTAAAACACTACAGATCAATGATTGGCAGTTTTCTCTATGTAACAGCTTCCAAACCTGATGTCAAGCAAGTTATTGGGATGGTGGCTAGATTCCAAGCAACACCAAAGGAGAGCCATGTTCAAGCTGTAAAAAGAGTCTTTAGATATTTGAAAGGAACCATAGATCTTGGTTTGTGGTACCCTAGCAAGGATTCATTCACATTAAAAGCCTATTCAGATGTTGATTGGGCAGGAAGTGTAGATGAAAGAAAAAGTACAAGTGGAGGAGCATTCTTTTTGGGAGAATCACTGGTTGCTTGGATAAGCAAGAAACAATCCTCAATTTCTCTGTCTATCACTGAAACTGAGTATATTGCAGCAACAGAATGTTTCACACAAGTGGAATGGATGAAACAAACTCTACAAGACATCAGTGGCACCTATTCAAGGGGAGATAGCAATCAACGTCAGAAGGAGTCATTCAGTTATGACAGGAAAAGTGTGATTGCAGGAGGAGTTATGTTACAACTCAAAATTACTCACTTCGATAGTGTCACAAGGGTCATCATTACAAGTGTTGTAAGTGTCGCATCTTGTCTGCAAGTGTCGCATCTTGAATATAATTGTTGCAAGTTTCAAAAACATCATACTTCCATCTTCCATATGTTGTGCCTCTAACAACATCATAAATAAACTTAAGACACCTCAAAGGGTGGTTTGGAAGAAGAGGAATCACTTGACAGGAGGTACCATCCTTTTACCATTGCAAAAACCACTCAAAAAATGAATTTTGGAGAGGAGAGCTCCCCTACCCACTGTCAGGGAGTGATGGCACTCCCTGAGCCTCTTTGGGGGAGTGATCAAGTTCCCTGTGCACCCTTATGGGGGAGTGCTACCCTCTTTTTAGAAAAGTTTTGGTTTGTTGAGGCAAATAAGGGAAGAATCCCTCAATTCCTGAAGGTAGTTGGATTCAAATAGATGGTCAAGGCATGATCTTAGGGGAGATACTCAACTGAAGGAGAAGAATCCTCAACTTATCCCAAAGATCTCTCAAGTGGTTGGACCTAGCCAAGGTTATATAAGGAGGCCTTCTCATGGTGAAAGGCACAATGGAGATTGAGAATTACATCAAACTTATGATCTCATGAGTGAGATGTCATCAAAGCAATCAGTGGAGATTACTTGATCAAAGGGGTTGGACAAGGAGAACTGGAAGAGGTTGTTGCACCTTTATTCAAAGGATAGTAAGTACTTTTACTTGTTATCATTAATATAATCAATGCTTGGCCTGTTTCTTTCAAACTTGTGCTTGTTCCATATGATTTTGTCTGCAGTAGATGAATCTATGATTGAGCTAATCTTAGTAGAGTAGGTAGTCCATTGTATCTTTATTTGTCTTATAGGATCTATCAGGGAGCTCAAGATCGAAGCTCAGATGGGACTTTGTAAGGAGAAACGTCGCTAATAATGTACATATCTTTCTCCTTCTCTTTCATTCATTAGCTTGATAGGATATAAAAGGAATTCAGTGTCCATGTTAAGCACTTTCTATCTTGGCCTTAGGAGTATAAATACCAAAAGGGAATCCACTTGTCCGTAGGGGGATTCACCTACAACAAGTTAACAATGGTCAAAGAAGTATTTATATAGATATATCATAGGAGAAGAAACCCTTTACTATTGATTCCAAATGGGGAGAGTAAATTCAGAGGAAACTTCAAAGGACAGAAGAATCACCACATGGGGAGATTGTGTATGAAGTTGGTATGTTTCCCTCAATGACAAAGGGGGAGATTGTTGGACATATTGTCATTCATGTGTTGTCATTGATGTCAACATTTGATATCATTGATGTAATAATAATTTGATATAAAATCTCAGGAGGGTTAGTAAATGAAGAGATCAAAGCTCAGAAGATATGTCACATTGAAACTCAGTAGGTATGGCGCGATGAAATGCAGAACAAATCAAGACCGTTGATGCACAATTGTCAAATCTACAGTAGGGATAAATTGCAGAGATCAGAAGTAGAATTAAACTACTCGCTAGTTAAAATCCCACAATTCATCGAGATCATCAGATCTCATAGCTTCAAATATCTACGACTTTGGTCGATTCAAAAAATGATCAGCTTAAGTCATATTAAATCATAACCGTCGGATGCGCAATCACCAAATCTACGGTGGGGATAGATTGTGTAGATTGAAAGGAGAATTAAACATCACGCTTGTTCCAATCCCGCAATTAGTCAGGACTGTCTGATTTTATACCTTCGAAGATCAACAATTATGGTTGACTCTCCAATAGGGAACATCTTCCCATTGCGAATTTGGGTGACGATTTAAAACACTAGCAGATTGTGGTTCCGCAATTGTTCTTGATCGTGGATATGCTTCAATAATATTCACAACCATTGGATCACTTATGAGTGGAAGGACAGGATAACCAAGGAAAAATGATTGAGAATCCGATTATGTGAATTCTCGTCAGTCGTCGGATCATTCTGAGTGGAAGGACAAGATAAGCCATAAGAGAAGCACCTTAGATAGATCGATCTATTGATCCAAGATCCAGATCGAATGAACATCCTTCACTTCAGATCTAAATTTGCGAGGAGGTTACGCTCCGGAAATTTTGATATTTGAAAGTCGCGAAATGTGAATCTCTGTCAGTCGTTGGATCATTCTGAGTGGAAGTGTTAGTCTCTAATTTTTTCTTGGTTTAGTGAGGAACCTTTCTCCTAAACCCTCCTTACCCATCCCTCATTTTCCGTTTTCAGTTGTTTTCTATTTTTAGATTTTGGATTTTTCATGGTTTGCATTATAATCTTTGATAATTTATTTAAGTTTGAATATGAAAAACATTGTTTAAATTGGAAGTGTCTCCTTTTATGCCATTGGAATTTTCAAATTTCAAGTTGTCAAAAATGCACTACGAGAATAAGCCTATTCCCGTAGTGCCAAATAATCATGCCATAACTTGTGCCTACTATCCCGATTTAGTTATGATGACAATATTCATGAGCTAAGAGTTCGTGTGTTCCCATGAAATTTTAGCAATCATTTCTAAATCCAACAGGTTCAGAACATGATTGCTATGCACGCGCGCAGGGTTCATCTCAAAATCACCTGTTGTTTAATGATTATTTTATGCAACCGGTTCGATTTGTTTTAATTCAGCCCTGCAGGGAGAAATACAGGTATTCATTCAAAGCAACATAGTACACCAACAATTGCAGGTATTAAATTTGGAACCTGAGGACGACGGTTGCAGAATTGATTTTAATGGCGCCAAAGAGGAGCAGTCAAGTTGCCAGAATTGAACCAGAAGGTGCCAAAATTCTTGAAGCCTACCCTCAGATGGCCCAAAGATTCAAAGACACCGGGTGGTTTGAGATCCTCACCACATTTCAAGGTTATGACGAGCAGGTTTCAATGGAATTTGCTTTGAACTTCGATGGTCACAAGGTTGAAATCGGTAAAATGTTGATGTTGGTGACAGAGCAAACTATAGCCAAGGCTTGAAAGCTCATGGTTGGAGGGGAAATATGGTGGAAGAAGGAGCACGTGGTTACCGAATTTGTAAATCAATTCCTCCTTCTAGACAAGAAGAATCCAAATTAGAGAAGGGGAATACCTCACAGCTGGGTTCGACCCGAATGGCACACTGCTCTGGTGGTGATTCACAGATACATCACCTGTGAAGGGAGGTTTTCTTTGGTCTACATCTACCATATCAGAATACTAATGCATCTAAACAGTGACTACCCTTTAAATCTTCCTTATTTCCTTCTTAAAAGTTTGACAAAAATGTCCAAGAAATTGCAGTCGATTTCTACTAATGCCAAAGGCAGTTTGTTTCATCAAGTCCTGATTAAAACCCTAGTCATGTTTTCCCTGAATGAATTACAGAAGCCCTGGAATTGGCTCACAGAATCCTTAAAACCTAGCACTCAATCCAATAAGTTGAAAAAGGGCAGAGGGAGGAAAACTGTTAAACAGAGTCAAGATATTTTTGATGAAAACCCTATGAAAGATGAATCTTCTGATATCAAGGTAACTAAGAAGAGCAGAAGTAAGAGACCTAGATGGGAGCCCGAAATTCAAATGCTTCATGAAGAAGGTGTCAAAGGAGAGACAGAGTCAGATAATGATCTCATTGCTCAAACTACAGTCAAGTATGAAATGCCATCGACCAGCAAAAGGAACGTTGCAATCAAAGGAAAAAGGAATAAAGGTGCGTGTGTATCACAAAAACCTCAGAGAAATTCAACCAGGGATACTAATAAGTACAGGCTAAAATCAAAGGCAATGTTCAATCTGGCAATTAAATAAGAAAACACCATAATCATAGAAGATGATTCTGAGGATGTTGAAACAAGCACCAGAAAAAGAGCAAAAAAGACTCCATTTCCCAAGAAAATTGTCAGCAAAGGAAAGGGAAAACTTACACCACCTATAGGCCCTGTAACGAGAGCTTCAACTAGAATGGCTAAGGCTAAAGAGATGGCTAAAGGCATCAGTGAGTTCCCTGAAAAAAAACAGGATTACTTGGAAGATTCAGATTACTTACCAGATGTACCTGGAGCTATGGATTCATCAAGTTCTGAAGAAGAACATAGCTCAGAATTAATCTCAAAATACCAGGTTAAATCCAAAGAAACCAGTGTTACTTTAAATCTGAATGAAACTGCACCCTCTGAGGATTGTTTAGGATTCAGGGTCGAGATAAGAACTGATAAGGAAAATATTAAAGAATTTCAGAAAACCAAAAAGCAATTAAAGAAGGAAAAGATGCAGATAGAACAGTGGAATGCTCGCCAGCAGGAAAGAATTCAAAGTCTTAAAAATAAGAAGAAGGAGCAAAGGGAATTGCTTAAGGAACTCGGGGAAATCAATTTTAGACTTTACTGGCACAATGTTGTGTTAACCACAAAACTCAAGCAGAAAAATGCCAAAGCCACTGCTACGATTTTATCCTAAAGGTAACATGAAGATTGGTTACAATTTTGTTTAAAGTGCTCCAGGAGATATGGCAAATAATTACTCGTTTTGATCAAGGAGATGCTAAGACTTCGATCTGCTTTACAGATTCAAACAAATTCCTTATTTTGTAGAGTCAAATGTATTGCTGGCAATGTTTGTTATATCAAGATTTTGAGCTGTGGACTATTTTGGGGGTAGAATCTCATTTTGAGTGAAATATTTTAGTATCTGGATACTTTTTTATTCTAGTCATTTAAAGATGTTCTAGATAATAGGATCTGGAAGTTTTATAGATAGTTTAAATAGACAGAAGACAGACGAGATGAAGGTCAAAAATTTGGAGATCTAGAGAAACTTTTTGTGGAGATTATTGTAAAAGGCATGTATGTTCAGTTGACACTTAATAGCAAAGGCATATGGATGGTTAGACCTTCTTTTTTCTACTCTGTTATTTCATTTTTCATGCTTGAATTTATTATTCAAATTGCGATGCTTTTGGTTCTTGAATGTTAATTCATACAGTGAAGATTTTACTATAGAGATAATCTTTCAAGTAATGATTTCAAGTTGATACCCTTGTTTCTTTATAATATATTGAAACTAAACTTTTTGAAATTGACAAATTGAAGATTTCACATTCCTTCTCTTGAATTGGTTTACTCCATCTATGTACCTACTTATTATTCAGCTAATTGGATATACAATGTTTTAATCTTGATTTTCATGCCATGCTGTAAACTTGACCCATTTTTCAACCATTATACTAAAACCAAATCATAAAACCCTCAAAAACATTTTGCAATAAAATCAATGATGCCCTAGCTTGCCCTTACCAGTCGAGTGCAACTTTAGGGACTAACAGGAAGGATAGGATAAGCTAGAGGAGCTACAATGCTAACATATCGTGTCATCGATCTAAGTTCATGATCGAAAAACAACATCTAGTTCAAGTTTAAAATCGCAAGGAGGTTACGCTCCAGAATGTTTGAGATGTGAAATACTCAAAGCCCTAAAATACGAAATGAATAAGGACCATCTAATTTGGAGGACAAATGAGAATCGTTGGATCAGGGTTGTTGGTTAGCAGACCACGTCAGCAAGGACATAAAACAGACCATGTCGGTGTTGGTCACTATAATTGCTTAATTAATTTCAAACAACCAAGTGAAACATAAATTATCAACCCAGGGAAGTCTTTTGTTTCAAAGATAGCTGCGCACTATATATGCTCAATTCCAAAAGCACTTAGTGTTGTAGTAAA
>ML818098.1:19012-57338 GCA_009831015.1 Picea engelmannii
AAGAATAATGGCAAGGGGGCTCTGTAATGCATCCTCAGCCATAGATCTGGGTGGGTGGAATCTGGCCATCCATATATGCTCACTACTTACCCTAATGCATGTTCGCGCCCTAGTGTAAAACTGGCATCTCTTCCTCACATCGGACAGTTGTTACGGACCCTGGGATTTCCCGAAGGAATATTGTCCGTCCATCGGGATTTAGCCCCATGCTATTGTCTCGACATTATGGATCGGGATTTGTCAAGGCAAGAGTCTGATTTTTTGTCAACGGAACTCCTGAATCCTTGATCCTTGTTTTCCCGAAATGGGTAATCTCTCAACACGTCACCTCCTTAAATCGGACAGTCCACAATTGCTCCGAGGTTTCCATCCAGGAAAGTCCCGACCCCTTGTCGCCAGGACTCCCGATCTCGCGATTTCCAATTCCCCAGAATGGGAGATCTCAGGACGCGTGGCCTCCGTCAATCGGACGGCTCAGATCCATCCCAGGGTTTTCACCATGGAAAATCCCAAAATCTTGTCAATAGGAATCCCGACTCCACGATTCTCGATTTCCCAAAATGGGAGATCTTACGACACGTGGCCTCCGTTAATCAGACGGCTCAAATCTATCTCATGGTTTTCATCATGGAAAATCCTGAACTCTTTTCAACAGGAATCCCGATTCCATGATTCTCGATTTCCCGAAATGGGAGATCTTACAACACGTGGCCGCTGTTAATCGGACGGCTCAGATCTATCTCGGGGTTTTCATCATGGAAAATCCCGATCTCTTGTCAACAGGAATCCTGATTCCGTGATTCCCAATTTCTCAAAATGGGAGATCTTACGACACATGGCCTCCGTCAGTCAGATGACTCAGATCTATCCTGGGGTTTTCATCATGGAAAACCCCGATTCACGGGGGTTTTTAACCCTCGGGTAACTCCGAATAGATCCAACGACTGTCAGGTTTTTCCATCCGAGATCTGACAGCCCAGATCGGTTCCTACCCAAGCATTCTTCCATGACTCCTTGTACATGGAAAAGATCCACGGTCTAGATAATCTCACGGACCTTGGAGATCTACGATCCAAAAATTCATCGCTGCCCACGAAGACACAGAAAACAAAGGGGTAAGGCATCTTAACACCTTACCTTCTCCTACCAATCCAACGGTCGGGTGTGTCCACAGATTTCCTAACGGAATCTCGTCCATCGATTAATACCTATAAGGTTAAGGTACTTAACTTTCCATCTCCTTCCTCCGATCTGACGGTCGTGAGTGACCACAGATCTCCCGACGGGATCTCATCCGTCGATTTGTTACTTCATCCTTATGTTGTCATCTCGGTTTTCAAGAGGATCGTTCCTCCTTATGCAGGGTTACTAAGGCCTTACGCCTTCACATCCGCCTTCCCGGTTCTTTATGGGATTTTCAAGGAAGGTAATTCTATGGGTAGAGTTACTCAGGGTACTACCTGAGGTATATAAGGATGTTGTCCTCCCGAGAGCCAGGCGTGAAGTCTGAATTAGAACAGTACGCACACAACTAACGAATTCATGAGGACATAAACCATACGTAGTCTTTCCACATAAATATGCAACTACTAGTACTGATCAAAACACCATACAGTCATTCTTATAATGAAATCATTCACAGTTTCACAACTTATGAGCATAATTATCAGGATAAGCATATATATATATATATATATATATATATATATATTTCAAGATGCCAGAGGAAAAACACTTATCAAAGATAACACCAGAGGTCAAGCAATTGCTGAGAGGGGTGCTCGTTTCCACCCAACCATAGGATTAGAGACTCCCATCGGATTTACCACTAGCCACCCCCGAGCTGAGACAACGATGCTGTGAGGCTGCGTCTCTATTTTCTAGTGACTAGGAGCGAAGGTTGCAATCCTTCCTCTCTGTTATCACTCACTCTGCATATTGCCAGAGTTTTCCCCTCACATCTACCCCCTCATTCGCTTCTACCCCACGCCTTATCCTCTTGCGAGGTTGTGTATGGCGCGATTACCCTCGTGCTGATCAGGCCTGACGGCTCTACGAATGGGAGGTTCACCTCCCATCCCTCATTAAACCATCTACCTACCAGCCTACGAGACATTTAATTCATGGCCAGCGAGCCGCTTTTGGTTCTCTGGGCCAGTGGAGTCCAAATACGGTATTAATTCTTGGTGGAAGTTAACACCACCGTTCCAGGTGCCTTCCAATGCCATCGTGGTCTCTTTTTCTGCACATCTCCTCTCAGCAGTCCTGGAATAAATTCAAAATTTTATTCACATTCATTGACTTTTTCCTCAAGGTCCATTTACATCACATATTCACATTTATGAGTTTTCCATAGTTCTTGGCCAGTCCAGTTATATTTACAAGCTGGGGGAAACAGGGTGTTACACCTGGATTCTCTTAAACTTCTTTGAGCGTAGAATGGTTTTGTTTATAATATCTCAAGAGAATTTAAATCAAGGAAGAAATTACCTTGTCATATCAACCATTTAATCTGGGTGATGAGTGGAACTCAAACAAATCTGTCACTGAATCTCTGCAACTTAAATTCATCATGGGTTGACGACAGAGGCATGAAGGGTGATGTGTTCTATCTTTAATTTCAAACGATTGTTTTGATTCGCACACGAAGTAGCAACTAATGCGAGATTTGGAATTAATTAGTCCCTTAAATGATCTGAATCTAAACGTATCTAGCGCTAAAATGTCCCATCGTGTCACTTTCTTAGTGGGGGGATCGAGGATCGGCAATGTGTTATGGAATTTTTCATCG
The DNA here is from genome assembly GCA_009831015.1 of Picea engelmannii. NCBI lineage: Eukaryota > Viridiplantae > Streptophyta > Pinopsida > Pinales > Pinaceae > Picea > Picea engelmannii. Next base: position 21,804 of record ML818098.1, read on the forward strand.
ATATCCTTCTGCGAAAAAAAAAAACTCTGACGTCGACCAATTTCATCGTACAATGTTGACGTTGAAAAACTGACTCGGAGGTGTGACTTGGATTTAGGGGACCAAGAATAACTTGAGGTAAAGCTAGGTCATACATTTCTCCAATCTAGCAAAGACACGTGGCATTGAATATCGATTACTTAACTCGCGAGTATTAGTCGGAGTCGGGAATTTCTTCAAGTTGTGCGTTCTAAATTAAACCTAGGATCGTCGATGCCAAAAAGGTATCAGGGGTCGACGATCGGGGATAAACTTATCAAATGTTTTTCTTTGGATTAGCTTCTTCAAAAACTCTCGATGCTGAAATGTTTCGGGAATCGGTGATCGGGGAAAACTCTTTAGCATGGTCAAAATGTTCGTCGTGATTTGGTCTTACCTGATTCCGACAAGCACGTCGAGTATCGGCTATCGGCAATATCATTTCTTTCTTCCCTAACATTTACCCCCTTTGCCTTTTACCAATTTCGAATGGGATCGGCTATAGGCGATGTTCGTATGTGATATTTTTCATGAAACAAAACTTCCTTTCATTGATAACAGTGAATATCAATGCTCGACAATTGAGGTTTTTTGAGTGATTCTTTTTCACCTCTTAATTGCTTCCGATGTCAAATTTTGAGCGCATCGGGTGAAGTGTGTTAGCGCAAATTCTTACAAGATGGTGTTTTCTTCTGGTTTCGGGCCACTGGTGTAAATGTATATAAGAGGGGTTTGAAAACCGGTCGAGTGTGTTTTATTCAAAGGCCGCAGCCAGAAGCACCCAAGCATAGCACCAAAAAATCTCATTTCAGGCTACCAATCAAGTAAGCGGGCGAAGTTATGTTGCTAGTGGCCCAAATCCATCTATAGAGCAGATCGACGGTCGGTGGGAAATCACGGTTAGCGGAGTTGCGCCAGGATTAGCATGATGGATAGCACTTATATTACATTCAATAAAGGATATCGATCATCCATACAAAAGGATGTGTGGTACACAATTAGGCCATGGAGGCATTCGAGAATTCAAAGGGTAAGGGTTTCCCGTCATTTCACATCTCAAAACCCCGAAATGTCGAAAGCACCCAGAGTTCAAACCACGGTCATAAAGCTCGGTCACAAGAGGAACAGACCTGGGTAAAATATGTTGACAAGCACCTTGTGATGGGACAGGCCCCAAACCACCGACGTCATCTCAGCCATCCGATCTGTTAGCACTCGATAAATTTCCTAGAGGTCGAAAAATAAGAAATCCACAAAGGTAACTTTATCCAACTGCTTTTAAAGTTGGGATCTAGCCCTTCCAACTTTAGAGAGGGATCTCTCTATATGATTTAGCTTTGTTTTTAAATTTATATGTTAGGCTAGGTAAAGAAGTAGGTGGGTTTTGTTGTCAAAGTGTTTTTAAATTGGTTGAGACAGTCTACACATCCATTGGGCTATGGGGTTTGTGTTTAGATAAATATGAAATACCACCAGAAACGTGAAGGAAGACTTCCACAGGGTGAGATAATATACTCATTGGATCTTTTAGTAGCTTAAATGATGAACAGAAGAAAAGATGAGAAAGATAAATTCAACTAAGAAGCATTTAAGAATTTCTTAATTGAAAACACCAGAAGATAAACACAAAAATATTTCGAGTCAGAAACAGGGTATCCAAGATAAATCTTGCAAAATTCGTGGCGTCGAAGAAGAAGCGGACCGGATGTTGAGAGAGATGAAGTTTTTTTTAAGCTTCCCCTAGCACTATGACCCATGCAGGATCATATCAGAAATGTGGGTGAAGAACAAAAACATCCCGTACGTTCATGAGTCCAAACCCGAGATTGAAAAATTCACCAACCAGACTGTGTGGGTGCCTGACACCTTGGTCGAAGTGGAATAGCAAGTTCCCCCGATGATTGTGCCACCAACTACCATGCCACGGGTCCCTAAGGAAAAAAGGCCTCGACAAGAGTCGTCTCGGCCAGTCACAGAGGTATCATCAGAAGAGTTCTAGTTGCACACTAAGAGACCCAAGACAGTTTCAGTGCCTGGTCCGACTATAGAACCAGAAGCCTCGCCTACCATAGTGGTCAAGACTGTCATTCCACCTTTCGGCTTGAGCTTGTATCAGGGCATCATCCCAGTAGTACCGAATAAATCCACTGACTCCCCACTGGACACTCATCCGGGCAAAACTGGGCCCAAGTTGAGCATTTTTGAGAAGTACAAGCTGATCAAGAAAATAAATCAGACCCTTACTAGCAGTACTTACGCTCAGTTTTGGAAGCAGTCGTCCACTACGCAGCATAGGCTATTATCTTCATTTGACACAGAAAGGGGCAGGATGCACATGGCCTTCCTCCAGGAACAGGTACCAGACCCCAAGGTTATCACAGACTACAAGAGGGCCACCTTTGAATTCCAAACGAAGGACGTGCACCCAGCAGATCAGATGGATCTGCACAAACAAACAGGGGAGATGGTGTTCCATACGTTGGCACATGCTTCAGCTTCTACAGCAAAATTACAGGTATCATTGAACAATGCTCAGACACAACTCAAGATGGAGAAGATATCATCCTTCGCAAAAGACAACAGAATCAAAACTTTGGAAGAGTTGGTCCTCAAGATCGGCTATGACCCCTCCAACGTAAAATCTACAGAGGAGATGATCAAGAAGAAGAATGCATACATCACCGCTTTAAGGAAACAACTGAAACTCCCACCCACAGAGGATTCACAGGCGAAGGAGATAGAAGAGAAGGAAGGTGAAAGGGATGAAATGCTCAGGCTTCTCATGGAGCAGAACGCCCAGCTAAAAGAGATGGAGGCTGAGATGGAGAGATTACTAAAAGAGAAGGAGAAGATGAAGCCAATGGAAGTCATTCCATTGAGTGCCATTCCTATCTCAGGAGCAAGCACAACAACAATGACAACAATCCCATCTGAAAGTCCAGTGACATCACAAGAAGGGACAACTGACCTCGCCAAATCCATGGAAAAGATGAACCTGCAAGAGACAGAAATCAGCAGGCTTAAGAAGGAAGTTGAGAACCTCCAGGAACTCAAAACTTCTTTCTAGACCAGTCTCTCCAAAGAAAAGCAAGTAACTGAGCAGCTCAGGAAGGAACTACAGCAGCTCCAAAAGCAAACAGTGCAGGGAAGACTTTGGCTGAGGTCAAAGAGAATGTATGGAAATACATTACAAAGTCCATAAATGAGATCTGGTCCATGATTCAAATTATGTTTGAACAGAATGAGTTGGTCCAAAGGAGCAAACAGGCCATTGAGAAGATCAGAGTAGAATTGGGAGATAGACCAACTCAGGCAAATGATATCATCAAATTCCTCAATTCTAAGACCAGAGAAGAGCTAGAAGAGTTGAAGATAGAGGACAGAACAGAGACCATCCTTGAGGTCAAAAGAGTTTTGACCAAGAGAGGATTAATGCTTCAACTGGAAGAAAAGGTTCAGACCATGGACCTAGGGGTACATAAATTCTTCAGCAAGATCGAGGCTCTCCAAAAGAAAGGTCTCCCCGGTCTGAAGGTTATTAATGATAAACTGATGACACTCCCAGATTACAAAAAGAGACTGTCTAAAGTGTCTAAGGACAGTTCAAAGTTCATTGGCATACAAGGGAGCATCATCGGCAAAGCATTCCTGGATGTTATTCAGTTGTACATCAGCATCCAACATGAGATTCGATACATATTCCTCACTAAGCCCACATTCGCCAAGTATACGGAAATGGACGAAGTGTATCGGAGACTGCTCAAAGTCATTGTGCCTAGTCATCTCAGATGGGAGGAACTTTGTGATCTACTCGATTAGCAGATGAGCTATCCAGGTCCAGTCACCTGTCCAGTCAGATGAGGTCGTGCAAAGGCTTCATCAATGGTCTACCCAGAATTTCCATGTGCAATTGCACCAAGTCATCAATCAGTTTGATTAGTTAAATTAGTTAGGCTAAAAATAGAATGAGCACGTCCTGATCAGTTATGACAGGAACATTTCTAATTTGAATTATAAATACTTCACCTTTCGAAGTATTGAGTGGTTGATCTTTACACCCTGACGCTATCAGACTGTATCATTTTTTAAGAGATCTGCCATTAATAAAAAGGAGGCACTTTTACAGGATTCTTGCGTGTATTCACTGGTGATGTTTATTCTCTAAGTTGAATGTTATTATTGCTTTGTGGTCATATTGTTTTCTAAAACTAATCTTTAAGAGTAACGAATGTTGCAGGATTTATCTTGGATACCCTGTTTCTGACTCGAAAGATTTTTGTGTTTATCTTCTGGTGTTTTCAATTAAGAAATTCTTAAATGCTTCTTAGTTGAATTTATCTTTCTCATCTTTTCTTCTGTTCATCATTTAAGCTACTAAAATATCCAGTGAGTATATTATCTCGCCCTGTGGAAGTCTTCCTTCACGTTTCTGGTGGTATTTCATATTTATCTAAACACAGACCCCATAGCCCAATGGATGTGTATACTGTCTCAACCAATTTAAAAACACTTTGACAACAAAACCCACCTACTTCTTTACCTAGCCTAACATCTAAAGTTAAAAGAAAAGATAAATCATATAGAGAGATACCTCTTTGAAGTTGGAAGGGCTAGATCCCAGCTTTAAAAGCGGTTGGATAAAGTTACCTTTGTGGATTTCTTCTTTTTCGACCTCTAGGAAATTTACCGAGTGCTAACACGATCCAGGGATGCGTGGCACAAGATCTAGTTACGTCGGAATTTCGGCTACCAAGAATTCAAAGGGTAAGGGTTTATCGTCATTTCACATCTCGAAACCCCGAACCCCAAAACGTCGAAAGCCTCTAGAGTCAGGCCCACGGTCATAGTGCTCGGTCACAAGAGGAATGGACCTGGGTAGAAGGTGATGGCGAGCACCGTGTGATGGGATAGGCCCCAAACCACTGACGTCATCTCATCCATCCAATCCAGGGATGTGTGGCACAATATCTAGTCACGTCGACATTTCGGCTAATGGGAATTCAAAGGTTAAGGATTTCTCGTCATTTCACATCTTGAAACCCCGAACCCCGAAATGCCGAAAGCGCCCAGATTCGGGCCCATGGTCATAGCGCTCGGTCACAAGAGGAACGGACCTGGGTAAAAGGTGCTAGCGAGCACCATGTGATGGGACAGGCCCCAAACCACTGAAGTCATCTCAACCGTCCGATCCAGGGACGTGTGGTGCAAGATCTAGTTATGTCGACATTTTGGCTACCAGGAATTCAAAGGGTAAGGGTTTCTCGTCATTTCACATCTCAAAACCCCAAAACTCGAAACGTCAAAAGCGCCTAGAGTCGGGCCCACGGTCTTGGCGCCCGGTCATAGAGGAACATGCCTTGGGAAAAGGTGCTAGCGCACACCATATGATGAGACAGGTCCCAAAACGCTGACATCATCGTAACCATCCATCCAAAGGGACGCGTGGCGTACAATCAGTCCATGTCGGCATTTTGGCTACCAAGACTCCCAAGGGTAAGGGGTTTTTCTCTTCAATTGTATTTCAAAACCCCAAACCCCGAAACGTCGAAAGTGCCTTTGAGGATAAGCGTAGGGTCACGGCTTGTGGTCACTTGGGGAATAAAAAGAATTGTGCAGAAGGGCCAAAAGAGCCAGGTTTAGCTGCAGAAGGGATCGTCGCAATCTCTAGGTGCCAGTCTGACTCGGTCTCAATCCTGGTTCCTGCTAGGAGTAAATGAAGGTGGGAGGAGGTGGTTGAAGCCTCTCCTCACTCATTAATGGTAAGGTATGGAGGATCTGGCAGGCAGTCTGCCCGAGATGGTCCTGTGTGCTGGTTTTTTCCAAAGAAGCCATGCTGAGTCCTCGACTAACCAGAGAAGTCTACACACTCTAACTCAGCATTTAATGGCTCAACTACCCCCTTACAAGAGCCATGCACATTTAAGGTGGCATCTGATGGAGAATTTCAAACCAGATTTGACCGAAGAGATGCCACGCCCTGAAAGTCGAGGACGCCTCTGTTGGGCAAAGGTTTAGGAGTATATGTACTCAGTTTTTGTATTTTGAAAGTATCGATGGTTGAGCTAGGCTCCCGATTGTAAAAGTTTTAATGAAGAACTGGTTATTCTGGTTATGTATTGACTCTTGAGACTTCTTGCCTTATGAATGTCAGCTTATTTCCATGTCTTTGTTTACACTGTGTTAGAACAACTCAGAATTGGAGGATCCAGTCGAGTTGCGATGTTATAGGATGATGTAGGTTGGATCACTGTAACAATTGCTTTGTTTCTAATCGGTTCTTGTGATTTTCTCCATATTGAGTGATTTGGAATTGGAGGATCCAGTCAAGTCACCCCTCAGTTCCCGAAACTCTGAACCAAGAGGATATTGTATTCGGATTTTTTCTTCTACAAGCTGCTGAAAGGCCTAATGCCCGAAGTAGTATTGCCCACTTATCTCACCAAGTCTTCCACCTTCTCATTTTACAATCAACTCACTGACAGAAGTTAGATCAAGACCTCTTTTTCTCTTTACCTACCAGACCTGGTCCCTGAGTTAGAGTGATTCCTTCCTGGGTCTCTACCCATTCGATCACCCATTAAATTTATCGTGACATAAACTGATGGGCGTTGGGCTCGACTCCTGTCAAAATCCAGGAGTGACTTCTAACGCCAACATTTTCGGTGTCGTTGTTGGGGACAAAGTTGAAGATTTTCCCTGGGATTGAACGACATTGAGCCCCTGATTCTGAAGGTCCATCAGGCATCAGAGCCCTTAAATATTGCTACTGTGCACCTGGCGACTCCATTGTGGTGACCCCAAGGTTTCCACATCATTGTTTCAACTGTGACTACTGTTAGCACACCTGAAAGCTGACCAGAGGATCTTTCTCGAGAAGGTTTCAGTAGCTGCTTTCTCAGCCTGAGAAGTTTCCTGGGGTAAGGACACAACGTTAGGATCTAGCCTTTGATGGTAAAAAAATACCAGTGACATTCGAAGTTGCGCATCTTTCACCTAGCGACTCCATGATTCAAGGATCAATTGGCGACTCCACTGGTTTGATATGGAGAAAATCCTAGCTCGAAGGTTTGCTCCTTTTAATTTTTCTACTATTCCTGATTTTCTTAATGTTGTCCCTTCTTCGAATGAATGGGGCAATTATTTTCCCATATTTGGAAAATGTGAAGAGGACAACCCTGCTCAGCACCTTAGTGAGTTTCATGAACTCATGCATCAGTGGGAAATACATCACGAGGATGTATTGTTGAAAATGTTCATGTTCTCCTTAGCAGGGGATGCTCGTAAATGGTATCATTCTTTACCCCCTGCTAGCATCTCTTCACTCGCAGAATTTCATACAACTTTCATCGCCTATTGTCAGAAGTCTTATCCCTCTGAGTTAATTGTTCATAACTGTTGTGAGGGATACCAAAGCTATATACAAGATAGAGCTTCCTCTTACGTAGGCTGTGAGGATGATCCTGATGACCTGGATCAGAAATCAGTCCTTTCTCATCCCCATTTAGCTGCATCAGAGGAAGGTTATGAGAATGATGGAAGTCTGGAGGAAGAAGATGCTCTGAGTGAATTAATGGAGTAGGCGAGGTATCTCACTCCCCAACATGCAAGGTTGGAATCTGAAGAAAGTGGAGAGGATTTTTCAGTCCTTGAGGTAGATGCTCTTGGCACCTCTTTTGAAGAGATTATTGAAGATTTCATTGTTGCGTTAGTATCTACCCCTACTGAACCTGTTGTCTCAGACTTAAAGGGAGAAGAACCAAAAGAGCAGTCGAGCGCCACATCACAGTTTTTTTACCAGAGGAGCATCCATCCTGTGTATGACAGGTATGAATCAAGTTCTAAGTTGGAAACGCAGGACTTCAAAGAGAAGAGATTTCCCATGGGTCCTGTTTATGACGATTACGAATCTGACCCTGGGGAGAGCCAAGAAGAAGAACCAGAGGAGCAGTCTTCCTTTTGTCCAGAGCCAGTTAGCAAGCAGCCACCGCCTGAGAACTGCCAGCCTATGTCAGTTGTCCACCCACCTGTGCTTACCAGACATATTCAGCCACACGTGAACAACTGTGTAGCATTGGAGGATGTCTGTCGCCAATATTCTAGAGTTTGTCATTAGTCCTATGAGCCTGTGAAGGAATACATGGAGTTGTATTTCCTTCACAATTCAGAGCCACCCTATTTCATCTCAACTTCAGTCTATAAGAAGGAGTTGAAGAGCGTAACCGTTCTGTTGTCACGGTTGCACCACCTGTTTGTATTCATCGACAGAAGGAAGGAGCTTTCGTTCAGGAAGCTACTTGAATGGTTATGGTGGAAGTTTTCTTTCACCTAGCCCCATGTAAAGTATTTTATTAGTTTAGGACTATACATAAATAAGCTCCTTTGAGCATGTATCTTCATTTTGTTTTGCTTTTACTTTTCGGCATATATTTTCAGTAGGATGTTCTGAGCTTGAATCCATAGCCCAACAGCAAGGCACTGAAGCTGCAAATGAGTTCTTAGAGCATCGCAGGGATGAATCTATCCCCCATGGAGCCTAATGTTAGCGCAAATTCTTGCAAGATGGTGTTTTCTTCTAGTTTCGGGCCACTGGTGTAAATGTATAGAAGAGGGGTTTGAAAACCGGTCGAGTGTGTTTTATTCAAAGGCCGCAGCCAGAAGCGCCCAAGTGTAGCACAAAAAAATCTTGTTTCAGGCTACCAATCAAGTAAGCGGGCGAAGTTATGTTGCCAGCGACCCAAATCCATCTATAGATCATATAGACAGTCGGTGGGAAATCACAGTTAGCGAAGTTGCGCCAGGATTAGCGTGGTGGATAGCGCTTATATTACATTCAAGAAAGGATCTCGGCCATCCATCCAAAAGGACATGTGGTGCACGATCAGGCCATGTTGGCATTCGATAATTCAAAGGGTAAGGGTTTCTCGTCATTTCACATCTCGAAACACCAAACCCCGAAACACTGAAAGCGCCCGGAGTCAAGCCCACGGTCATAGCGCTTGGTCACAAGAGGAACGGACCTGGGTAAAAGGTGTTGGTGAGCACCATGTGATGGGAGATGCCCCAAACCGCCGACGTCATCTAAGCCGTCCAATCCAGGGATGTGTGGCGCAAGATCTAGTTATGTCGACATTTTGGCTACCGGGAATTCAAAGGGTAAGGGTTTCTCGTCATTTCACATCTCGAAACCCCGAACCCTGAAACGTCAAAAACGCCCAGAGTCGGGCCCACGGTCATAGCGCTCGGTCACAAGAGGAATGAACCTAGGTAGAAGGTGTTGGTGAGCACCATGTGATGGGACAGGCCCCAAACCGCCGACGTCATCTCAGCCGTCCAATCTAGGGATGCGTGGTGCAAGATCTAGTTACGTTGAAATTTCGGCTACCGAGAATTCAAAGGGTAAGGGCTTCTCGTCATTTCACATCTCAAAACCCCGAACCCTGAAACGTCGAAAGCGCTCAAAGTCGGGCCCACGGTCATAGCACTTATTCACAAGAGGAACGAACCTGGGTAAAAGGTGTTGGCGAGCACCATGTGATGGGACAGGCCCCAAACCGCCGACATCATCTCAGTCGTCCGATCCAGGGACACGTGGCGCAAGATCTAGTTACATCGACATTTCAGCTACCGGGAATTCAAAGGGTAAGGGTTTCTCGTCATTTCACATCTTGAAACCCCAAACCATGAAACGTTGAAAGCGCCCAGAGTCGGGCCCATGGTCTTGGCACCCAGTCACAGAGGAACAAGCCTGGGGAAAAGGTGCTAGCGCACACCATATGATGAGACGGGTCCCAAAACGTCGACATCATCACAGTCGTCCATCCAAAGGGACGTGTGGCGCACGATCAGGCCATGTCGGTATTTTGGCTACCGAGACTCCCAAGGGTAAGGGGTTTTTCTCTTCCATTACATTTCAAAACCCCGAACCCCGAAATGTCGAAAGGGCCTTTTAAGCACAGGGTCACGACCCGTGGTCACTTGGGGAATAGAAAGAGTTGTGCAAAAGGGCTAAAAGATCCAAGTTTAGCTGCAGAAGGGATCGTCGTGATCTCCAGGTGCCAGTCCGACTCGGTCTCAATCCTAGTTCCTGCTAGGAGTAAATGAAGGTGGGAGGAGGTGGTTGAAGCCTCTCCTCACTCATTAATGGTAAGGTATGGAGGATCCGACAGGCAGTCTGCCCGAGATGGTCCTATGTGCTAGTTTTTTCCAAAGAAGCCATGTTGAGTCCTCGACTAACAAGAGAAGTTTGCACACGCTAACTCATCATTTAATGGCTCAACTACCCCCTTGCAAGAGCCATGCACAGTTAAGGTGGCGTCTGACAGAGAATTTCAGACCAGATTTGACCAAAGAGATGCCACGCCCTAAAAGTCGAGGATGCCTCTGCTAGGCAAAGGTTTAGGAGTATATGTACTCTGTTTTTGTATTTTGAAAGTATCGATGGTTGAGCTAGGCTCCCGATTGTAAAAGTTTTAACGAAGCATTGGTTATTCTGGTTATGTATTGACTCTTGAGACTTCTTGCCTTATGAATGTTAGCTTATTTCCATGTCTTTATTTACACTGTGTTAGAACAGCTTGGAATTGGAGGATCCGGTCGAGTTGCCCTGTTATAGGATGATGTAGGTTGGATCACTGTAACATTTTCTTTGTTTCTAATTGGTTCTTGTGATTTTCTCCATGCTGAGTGATTTGGAATTGGAGGATCCAGTCAAGTCACCCCTCAGTTCCCCAAAACTCTGAACCAAGAGGATCTTGTATTCGTAGTTTTTCTTCTACAAGCTACTGAAAGGCCTAATGCCCAAAGTAATCTTGCCCACTTATCTCACCAATTCTTCCACCTACTCATTTTACAATCAACTCACTGACGAAAGTTAGATCAAGACCTCTTTTTCTCTTTACCTACTAGACCTGGTCCCTGAGTTAGAGTGATTCCTTCTTGGGTCTCTACCCATTCGATCACCCATTAAATTTATCGTGACATAAATTGATGGGCGTTGGGCTCTGCTCCTATCGCAATCCAGGAGTGACTTCTAACGCCAACAAAGTGTTTTGGTTGTTTGATTCCTTATTTAAGTTTTAATACCTCTTAATTCATGGATCTTCATAAAGTTAAACAAACCTGAATAGATAATGAGTGTTAAGAGAACAAGAAAAGACAAAACATTTCTCAAAATAAAATCCAATTCATACAGTGCAAAGATTAAGTGGTACCCAAAAAGTGAAAATTTGACAAAGGCTTTTTAGGGTGTGTTGAGTGCTCAACAAATGGTGACTTATTGGGCGAAAGAAGAAACTCGGTTCCTTCCTCGGGCTCGACTGATGCAAAACATGATTAGGAACTTAACTGTTTTTCATCAGAGCTTCTTTTACCCTTTCATTTGGAATTTCCCCAGTTGATGCATCTGGGCCTGCTTGTGGTGTTTTTTTCCTTTATTGCACCTTATTTTCCTGTAACCTTGACTCACCCCCTCTTTTTATAAGAGTCTAGTAAATAATTCACTGGCACTGGACCTTTTAGTTACCCTTATTCATTTGCTACGATGTTTCTCTGCTGCCAATGAGCATCCATAGCCCTGGCAGAGTCACCCTGAAGTCATAGACCTTGCTCTGCTTCCAGCGAGCGTCCATAGCCCCAACGGAGATATATTCATACCCTCTCCTACTGTGCACTCATTTGATATAGTTGAATTTATTTTGGCAGAATTCCCTGAGCCAGCGAGAGAGGCGGACGTCTGTTATTTGAAAAAATAAGATGGTTAAGGTGAAACTCATTAGCTCTGTCTCTGAGGTGCATGTACTCCTTTCCATCTTACCATCTTTCCCTTAAGGTTTTACCAAAACACTAAGCATACACTTCCACATTTCTCCAAATTTGTTCATCTACGCAGGTTAGATAGAGAATCCCTTGAATCAACCGCAGGTTCCTCAGCGTTTCTTGTGTTTGTATGTGAGTGACGAGTTAGGAAGAGAGTTTTCTATGTCGCGGGATTTGAGGTCAACCATTGTCTTTCTAAACACAATCTTTCAAAAGCTCAGAAGCATGATCATAGAAGATAAAACAAAAAGTATGAATGTGAAAAAACAAATCGACGCATAAAAAATAGACATGAATTTATATATATATATATATATATATATATATATATATATATATATATATATATATATATATATATATATATATATATATATATATATATATATNCCCCCTCAGATTTTGCAGTCGATATGTGCCTAACCCAATCTTCTCAGCCACCTAGAAAGGTCTGAGCCATAGGTTCTGAAACTTAGAATGTTTGCATTTAGGCTCATTTGCTCTGTCCCACTTTAGGACTAAGTCTCCTACTTCAAAATTCTTCTCTTTAGCCTTATGCTTATCAAACCACCTTTTAACTATCTTTTGGTGGGATATGAACTTTGATTTAGCTTTCTCCCTTTATTCTTCTAACATGAGTAGGGTGTCAATTCTTTGTTGCAATATTGATGAGGGCTTCCCTCTGGACTCCTGAGCAAGTTGAAGAGACAGAAGATATGGCCCGTTCGGGAGACTGACTTCATGTTCGTATACTAGTAAGTATGGGGAATTCCCTATAGCTTCCTTGGGTGTAACTCTATCTTCCCATAAAGAATTATGGAGTAGATTATGCCAATTCCTCTGGTTGTCTGCAATCGTTTTCTTCAATATCCTCACTAGGTTCCTATTAGTTGATTATGCCACTTTGTTTCCCTGTGGATAATAATTTGCAGAGTATCTAATTATGATTCCTTTGTCTAGGGAAAACTCTGTTAATAAGGTGGAAGAAAAATAAGCTTCATTATCAAAAACAAGAGCAGAAGGGACACCGAACCTAGTGATTAGTTGTTGTTCTATGAATTGGATTACCACCTTCTCATTTACATGAGTCAGAGGGATGGCCTCTGCCCATTTCTTGAAGTAATCAGTGGAAGTAAGTATGTACTTATGTTGTTTTGAAGAACTTGGTGTAATTTATCCTATGATATCTAACCCCCATTGCTCGAAAGGCCTAGAAATGGTTACCAGTTGGAGTGGGGCAGCTGCTCTCTTCTCCCTCCTAGTGCTTATTTGACAATTTTTACAGTTTCTAGCATATGTATGAGCGTCTTTGAACAAAGTGAGCCAATAATAGATATCTCTCAGCATCTTGTGAGCACTGGTGTTTCCTGCAAAATGTCCACTGGCAGGGCCATCATGGAGCTCCTTCAGAACTTTGTCTGCATCTTCACATTCGAGACATCTTAAAAGTACTCCATCATAATTAACCCAGAAGAGTACTAAATTTATGAGGTGATATTGTGCAGATTTTAGCCTGAGAGATCTCCTTTGCCTAGGGTTTAGGTTTTATGGGCAAGTCCCATGGTGCAGGAGATAAGTCAATTTCTCATACCAAGACTCTTTCCCTGGGGATATGTATGAAGCTTCACCCCACCACAATACCATTTCATTCTCCCATCTGGGGTCTTCATTTACTTGGTCTTGAGCTTCGGCTTCCAGTTTACATAACCCTTGTCCTTTAACCAATTTAGAAGGTTTTATATCTAGATCAAATTCTTAGACTACTTCCATCCAGTTCCCTCTTCTTTCCCCCATCTCTTGTTGAGTAAATATGGATCGGACTGCGGGGTGAGACACAATTACTTTGGTATGGTTCTTGAGGATGTAAGATCTGAAATGTTTTACTACCTTATAAACCACATAAGCATGTTTTTCTATAGCATGATAATTTATTTAGGCACCTTGGAGATTAGTTCTCATGAACTATATCAGGGCTTCATTTTTGTCACCATCCATCTGATTTAATACTACAACTAATGATTGGTCAAAGGTGAAAGTATAGAGGAAGAAATATTTTTTGAAATCGAGACTTCGCAGCACTGGGGCTTGAGAGATTGCAGATTTAAAATTGCTAAAATCCTTCTTTCGTTCATCATCGCACTTAAACTCAGTATCCTTATGAACCATTTTTTGTAGGGATTTGATAGATTCCATGAAATCGGGGGTGAATTTCCTCACAAAATTGATTTTCCCAAAGTACGACTACATAGCCTTTTTGTTGTGAGGTAATGGAACCTGAGCTATAGCCTTAATTATTTATAGGTCTATGTGAATGCCTACTTGAGATATAATGTGGCCTAGCAACTTACCTTCCTCGACACCGAAAATAGTTTTCTTAGGGTTTAAGAATATGTTGTATTTCCTACACCTTTTGAAAATCTGGGTAAAGTGTTGGATGTGATCTTCTTTGTTCTTTGAATACACAATCACATCATCCAAGTAAACTACTACACACTTGTTGATTAGCCCCCAAAATGCTATGTCCATGGCCCTCTAGAAGGTCGATACTGCATTGATTAACCCAAAAGGCATGTGTTTGTAAGCGAAGGTTCCCCACTTGGTTCGGAAGGTAGTTTTCAAGTTGTCTTCTTCTGAAACTAGAACCTAGTTGTAACCTGAGAAACTGTCTAGTAAGGAGAAAATTTCAGAGCTAGACACGGTCTATAGGATTTTCTCCATTGGTGGGACTGGGTAGTTGTCTTTTTCTGAAGCTCTATTGAAATTTCTAAAATCTACGCATGGGCGAATCTCCCCAGACTTTTTCCTTATAGGAACCAAATTTGATACCCATGCAAAGTGTCCAACCTGAAAGATAATTTTGGCATCTAACAGTTTCTTTAACTCCTGACACATGAGAGGCTCCAAGGATGGGTGGTACTTCTAGAGCTTTTGTTGGAAGGATTTTACTTCATGCTTTAAAGGGATAGTGTGCTAAATGATACAGGTATCATAAGTTTTCAGATCTCAGTAGGACAATGCAAAGACATCTTGATATTGTCTGAAAAGTTTGAGATAAGCCTTCCTTTCCTCTTTAAATATCGTCTTACCAAGGTTTACATTTTTTGGGTTTTCCAAGGTTCCGAGATTTATAGTTTCATGCATGGGACATGAACTACTAGTCTTCGCGTTTTTCGACCCCTTAAATCGTTCCTTTAGGTCAAAAAGATTTTGTAAATTAGCTACCCCCTTCGGTATCGTGTGAGACTTCGATTTGTTACTCGGTTGATCTGTATGAAGGTTGTTTTCCATTGATCGTTCCTGGAATACTTCATCATTAATAGCCAATTATTTGAAATTATCTTGGTTAGCCAAAAAAATTATGATATGTTCATCTCCTTCAAAGACCTTCCAATTAGAAATATTGTTGGGCATCGATGCTTTGTAGAGAAATTCCATAGTAAACTGAGAGGCTTCATAATCTTATAGAGGTGATAGGATTGAAGCAGTAGTGGCCAGGGAATTAGCAAGAATGTTCTTTTCTTTGGGAACCGCCGTAATGTTGAAAGCTTCAAAGTGCTCTATTAGCCTATGTAATTCTTGTTGGTAATTATTCAAGTGCGAAGAATTTCAATGTATAGTGTTCCTTACTTGTCTAACGATGATTTTAGAATCTTCGAAAACCTTCAATTCTTTGATGTTTAATTCTATGGCTTTCTTTATCCCCTATACTAGAGCTTCATACTTGGCGGTGTTGTTTGTGCATTATAACTCTAGTCTGTAGGATAGGAAATGTCGTTTACCTTTTGGACCAATGAGGATGCACCCTGCCCCAGACCCTTCTTGAGATTTAGAGCCATCGAAGTATAAGGTCCAAACTTGTGGGTGAAATATTTTATCTTCCTCTTTCCTGTCACTTTCCTCTTTTCCTCATGTTTGTTCTATGATTTCTAACGCAGGTTCTTAATAGAAGAGGGTTTCCCCCATCGCCATCGGCAATTTCTCTCGAAAAATAATTTCAGAGTTTTGAGTAAGAGGGACATCAGATAAGAGAGGGGAGAAGTTCCTGAAGTAGAAATCATAGGAATAATTTCCTAGCACAGGGAAATCTGTCGATGAGGGTTCACTTAGGGTTTCTAAGTCAGTGACAATATGTTTTAGATATCTTTCCCTATCAATTCTGATCATATTTGTGTGCCCTTTTAATGGAAGCCAAAGGTGAGCCCAGACTGTAATAAAGTATCTGTTTAACTTCTTAGACCAATATCAGCTTAATAATAACCCATAAGCTTTTGGGATATCTACTACAATGATGTCAATCACTTGAAAAAATTTAGGATGTGTCGTTATTTTGATCATTGCATCTTTGAGTTCTCCCACGACCTTCACCTGGGTTCTGTCTAGTTGTATTACATGTTTATCACTTTTGAGGGGGACTACGTTTAATGTTTTTCAAATAGACAGTGGCATAACATTAGAAGATGCTCCTGAATCGAACAAATAGTTATGGAGGTTTCTGTTGAATACTTCAAATGTTAAAAGGAAAGGTGGGACAAAAGGTTTTCCCTTCTTATCTTTAGAGCAAGTGTTCACAGTTGGTTTATTTCCTAGATCTGTGGGAGTTAGATTTCTTCCCTGATGACTACTTGTCATAGGATTTTCTACCGATTTCAAAGCTTGTAACAGGAAGACTTTTTTCTGAGGGATTCTACATATGTCCATAACTGATATATTATCCTTCAACTTCTTCAAATCTTCAACTATGTTGTAATCCATCTTGGGTGATTCTCGTGTATGGATGTTTATAGGCTTTCTCCGGGGAGAAAAAGGTGCTTTCGGGTGATCGAGAGCTGGTCTCCCTCCCAAAATTTGGGTCGTAGTAAGGTCGTTTGAGATAGGTTGACCCCTAATTTGTGTTTGAATATCCAGTACTTCTGCAGGTGGTTCTTGAACCTCAAACAGGTCATCGGAAGGCATAGATAGGCCAAGAACCCATATCAGCATGGTTGTTTATTCTGGTGGAGAAATTTCTTCCTGATCAGCAATATTCATACTAGAGCTGCTTGATTGTTCAGTCAGGGAGACTTCATCTAGAAACTGGTTGGACATCAAATTCATGGCATGCACCCATTGGGGGCAGTCTCTTTCATAGTTTTTGCAGAATAAATCGGTAAATGTTGACATAAACTAATCTCCCTAGATCCACCTAGATCTAGAAAAAAACATGACAGGACATGGCGCTTTCCCTAGGCTCTAATCATCGAATTTACTACTAAACAAAAGATGAGAGACATACCATTAAATTTTTCTTCCTTATGTCTTTGTTGTTCTTTTTTCACTCTGGTTCTCTTATGATACTGATCCTGCAGTGAGACACAAACCAACCAAAGTGAAAGAAGCAAAAGTATATTCAATGACAACCTATGCATATGATCAAGGAATTATGCAATAAAATAAAGATAATTCTATGGGAAATAAGCATTCCACTGTATTATATCAAATAATAGGAAGAGAGATTACAACCAAATGCCTTGATGTCGTAAGGTTCCTTCCAAAAAAAAATTTCTTCCCACACACTTCTTGCTCCAAGGATTATGAGACCATGGATTTGATAGCTACTCACAATCTATCTTGACAAAGAAAATCCCAAAGCCAATATACCAAGCTAACAATATCAAGCCAAATTTCTAATCTCAAAGGCTCAAGAACTTTCCAACCCAATCAAGCTCAAGCTAAATTTCTCCATGAGAGATCCTCTCCTTTTATAAGCTAAAGAGGATAAGGTGAAGAGGTTAGAATGATCCCACTAAATCATGAAAGTGAGTCAGATCCAAACTGTTTAGAGGCCACCTCACCATAGAATCTTCTCCTTCTAGAAGCATCTAGAAGATGCTCATTTTTCCCATGTACAAAGGTCTCTACACCCTGCCTATAGAGAAACCTTCGAAAACTCTGCAGCCTAGCTATAGTGCAGCTTACGAAAATCAGGAATTTCCTCACCCTAGCTATAGTGCAACCTACAGAAACTAAGCATTTCCTCACCCTAGCTATAGTGCAGCCTGTGGAAACCAGGAATTTCCACACCCTGGATATATAGCAGCCTACGGAAATCCTCCTTAATAGGGTTTTTACAAAGGAAAATAATTTTTTTTCTCTCAGGGAAAGTTCTTCTCCCTTCTTTCTTCAGGAATTCAATCCATTGACCCCTCTGAAGAAAACAGATAGATTTACATCATTAATAGGCATAGGGATGATTAAAATAATGTGTAACAAAGAGCCCCCAAAGTATGAAGTTAAAACATAGTGATAGCTGAAATACTTTGTCGAGTGTGTGTAGGGAAAAAGGAACAGTCGGTCAGAAACCTTCCAACAAACAAGGAAATACATTACAATAATATATCATCACTGAGGTAGGAATTCCCATACTCAGAATACAAATGAATCAAAGCATAAATGCCTACATGAAAATATCCATGTCAAGTAATATAGGTCATGGCCACAAAACATACACTGTGGATCCATGCCAATATGACTCAAATTTGAACATAGCCACCAAAAATACACTGTGGATCTATGTGTTAAAGACTCAAATTTGAACATAGCCACGAGACATACAATGTGGATCTATGCAGCAGTACAGACTGAATATACTCCAATGCAACCTGAATCTGTCAGAAAATATCCAGGGTCTTCATCTTCACCACTCTATAGTACGAATCTAGCCATGTGAATACATGTGTTGAAGTCAAACATGGTAGAAACCACTTGATTATCGGTCATTAGTGAATACTATTAACAAGTGCGAGGTAAATCACCATTAATGTCAATGACTCCCAAGGTACTCTAGTACAATCCAACGAATGTGAATAAATGAGCTGAAGTCAAACACTCGACGGAATCTCTCGATCAAGGGTCAATAATGAAAACCCATTGTCGAAAGAGAGGAAACCTGCCATTGAGGCATGCAATTTTCAAGGTAACAATTAGTTTCTAAGTCTAATTCTTGGATAATGAGTTGAAGTCGATAGGAAAAGACTCGTCACAGGAGGGCCTTAATGTATCCCCCATCAATGACACAAAACGAGTAACAAGATTTGAAGTAGATAAGAGTAACCAGTAACTCAAGACTGACTCAAGGATGGGCGACACAATAGAAGGCTTAAGGACTATAGAAAAGGCCGACACAATAGAAGGATTTCTGGGTTGAACTTATTTTTGAACATATTGATGACACGACAATTGTCTTGGAAACACTGACTCAAAAATGGGGATCACAGACCAACTTGTAATCTTATAAAGGAGTATGATCAAGAGACAAGAAGATTTTCCAACCTAGACACAAGACGATTGAAAGGGTGTCATGTTCAAAAGAGACTCTTCCATGGAATACAGGTTTAGACACATTTTTTTCCCAATTTTTCCCCCACCATTACTGGCGAGTACCTCTTTATTTTTATGCAATCTTGAGGGGGATAACATATGCTTGTAATGTAAGCTCATCCTTCGAATGAGTCCCTTGAAGTATGTTTAACAAACCCTAGGAAGGAGTGGTTCAGTCCCATATGGGCCTTTTGACGTTTTTTTAACAAGTCCAAAGAAAGAAAACTCAAGGGTTTTTCATGTTTAGAGAGTCTGAAAAACACTTAAAGAGAACTCTCTCAGTTCCTTTTTCGTAAAGTAGTCTGATGACACCGAAAAAGAAATAAACTATCACTCAACATACACGCTTTATAATACTTTAACGAGCATGAAAAGAACAAGATCGATCAGCAATCGTTTCATGTTTAGAGAGTCTGAAAAGAGATTAAAGGGAACTCCAGGGGGTTCCTTTTTCGTATAACCTTTACGAGTCCGAAAAAGTGATAAGCGTTTACTCAGTTATATTCTCATTGATTTACGAGCACGAGAAATAACAAAGACTAAGCTCGATAAAGTATTCTCATGTATTTACAAGCATGAGAAAGAACAAAGACTAAGCTCGAGATTGTTTTCATTTTTACAAAATATTTAAAACAAAAAAAAACTGTGCTTGGGATAGATTTTTTTTTTTCACAAGATTAAAAACTAAACAAAACTATGCTTGGACCTGGTTTCATTTTTACACAAGCTTGAACCATAGGAAACTATGCTTGAGGTAAGGTGGTTTCATTTTTACGCAAGCTTGAACCAGAGAAAACTATGCTTGTGTGTTGGCCCTTGACCAAGTTTTGGGAGTTTCTTGGTCATGTTGACCTATTTTGGTACTTCAACAACCTGTCGAAGGAGGAGCGCAAATCGAAGCGGAGATCATGGGATCTAGGCCCCCTTTTGGGCCCCTTTTTGGGTTTTTGGGAATATGTAACGGGAATGGTATGTCGACCCATGGGTTTACCCATGTTTAGGCCTATTTTGTAATGTATATATAGAAGGATAGGCAATATAAAAAGAGGTCGGTGTGCTAAGTGCTAAAGGAATGGCTAAGTGCTAGATCTATGTGATCAAAGGATTGTAAGTGCTATGTGCATACTATGTGAGACTTGTAGAGATGAGTGTGAGTCCCTGTGAAAGATTGTAGAAGGATTTGTGTTGTAATGCAAGGAAGAAGGATCTAGCTAGATATGCAGATATTTTTTCCTATGCGGAGTAAGGGTTTTGAGGCTCTGTGCTTGTAACCAATTGACTGAAGACAATAAAGAAGAAGAGTTGGTGGGTGTAGCCCCAGGGTGGGGGTGAACCACGTAAACCATGTGTGATGTGCTTTGTGCTTTGTCTTGATGTATTTACATATTATATGTGAAATGCTCTGATATGTTTAGATATATCTATTCATGCTTGGTGCTTACTGTATGTTAGAATGTTATATCTGATCTAGATATTCATTCTTAGTGCTTGATATGCTCATTCTGATCCGTTTGTATATGTTGAGTGCTTGAATATCGTAGATTAGTGTGAATACTATGAAGTTTTTCTTTTAAGCGAAGTGGTTATTGATTGTATAGTGAGGAACTAATGGTGCTAAGTTCTTTATTAAGTAGTACAATCACATATCTGTGTCCCAGCTAAGGTTGCAAACACCTGAGTCTTGCAACCACCCCTACCTCTACCTCAGGTGAGACTTCATCTGCTTCGCAGGTGTTTCCGAAAGGGTCGGTAGTTAGGGCTTTGTTGGTGCGTTGTTGTACCATTAAACCTTTTTTCTGCCCCTGTGCCAACAAATGGTTCTGTTTCTGAGACCTAAAACTGTGATTACTGGGAACTAAGAAAGAGGAAGCTCTGTGCCCTAGTGCACAATATTCTACTTGATCTATAAAGTTCTGTGCTAAAGAGAGAAGGTCAGATCTGAAGAAAAGAAGCAAGATCTTAACGCTTTATGCTCTAATAAAGGTAAAAGTGGAAATTTCTGACTAAAAGAGGTAAGATCTGCAAGTTTTGTTCTCTGATAAAGGTAAGAATAGTTAAAGTTTTTAAGATATGGAAGCTTTGTGCCCTGTGGAAGTAAGATAAGTGGAAATTTTTGTTTCTGGAATATGGATCTAGGTTTGTTTAATAGAGTCTATCCTAGTTTGAAAGCTAGGTCACTAATAGATGAAAGAAGATTTGATATGAGTAGATCTGATAATAATAGTGAATGACATATTATACCTATGGAAAGAAAGAATGTTTGGACTAACGAATGGATGCAGGATCCTAGAAAGAAATTGTTGCAGGTTAACTCATATGATCCTAGTGCGCAGTACAAAAAAAGATGGGGATCATTTAAAAAGAAGAGAGGATTAACCCTCTGTTACAGTTGCAGAAGGCTGGGACATCTTGCTAAGGAATGTCCTGGTGGAAGACCTAGTTGTCTTTGTTGTAAATCTCTAGACCATGAAGTATTGGATTTCCCTAGAATGATTTCTAAGCTTGAAAGAATGAACCTGAATCAAGAAAACCCTAAGGCAGATCCAGAACCTACGGACGAACTTGAGAAAGAATAAGAGAAAGCATTTCTACCGATGAAATAAACCCTTAATGACCATCGACATGTCAATGTATCAGAGATTTTCAAAGAGAAGGAATGCATCGAAGAAAGAATAGGAGACTTCGACATTGACTGTGTTCTAGATGAGAAAACACAAGTGAATATCATGACAACGAGAACCTAGGAATCTATAGGAAGGCCTTTTGTGATCCCTTCACTAGGAGGAATATGTTTATTCAGAGGAAAGCTAGTAAACCTATGTGGAAGGCGCGCTCGGATACCTATGAATGTCAATGGAGATTCGACAGAAGAAGACTTTGATATTATTAAATTTGTTGAAGACAACGCCCTGTTTACCATGCTAATAGGAAAACCTTGGATTGATAGAGATCAAGCCAAATGAAAGGAAGAAGAAGAAGTTTTGGAACAGAAGAAGCAAGAGTTAAAAGACTTTATGACCAGAAGGATCATGCACTTGATTGAGGAATAGGAGAGCATATAGCATATATTTAATACTAGAAACCCAGATGTCGAAGCTAAGAGAACACTAGAGGATCCACAGAAAATTGAATTACCTATCCCAGACAAAGAAGAAGTATTATCCAGGAACCATAGGAAATAATTTCAACACTACGAAGTAACTAAGACCAAAGCATATAAGAATCAGAATGAGAAAAGAATTACTGAGATGAAGCTCACTAGAAAGAAGGATAGAAAGTTAAGAAAGAAGAGGGATAATATTGAAAGGTTATAGCAGGTTCTAGAGGAGACCTCGCAGAAATAAAAATTGCAGAATTGGAGCTTCGTCGAGATATCAGAATAGCGACACATGGCACTTCGCCATGACGAAGAAATATAGTCGTTGGGGCTGATATATCCATTCGACTTCTACTCTGAATGGACAGAAAATAAATAAATGTTCTTCATCCGACCATTGGACCGTGCCATAATGGATCGAACAGGAGTTAATGGAGGCTCATACCCATTGCAAGCCAACCATTGTCGAATTACCTATTTAGCTCATCGCGCCATGCACTGAGAACACTTTTTCCAATCAAGATTTTGAGCCCACATACTAATCCAAGTTTATACA
Organism: Picea engelmannii; assembly: GCA_009831015.1. NCBI lineage: Eukaryota > Viridiplantae > Streptophyta > Pinopsida > Pinales > Pinaceae > Picea > Picea engelmannii. The sequence goes on from ML818098.1 coordinate 44,645, forward strand.
GTGATCATTGTGCTCTCGTTCTCTATCTCATTACCATGTCTGAGTTGTTCCTCGATCTCGCGAATTGTTTAACCTGAGTGAGTTTTTCGGAAGCATTGAGCGCTGCAGAGAAATTCGTTGAGGAAGTTTTGGTCGAATTGATGACAGAGAGAGGAGTGTCGGAGAGAGGAGTGTCTACAAGTGTACAAGCATCTTCGACGAGAGGACTGCAGGCCTCTCCTTCCACTGCTCGAGTTGGACCATCCCAACCAGCTGATGAGAAACAAATGAAGCACAAAGATGATATCGCGAATGCTAAGATGATTCCAAGCATTCTACCTGCTTATCTACCACCTCTGAGTGGTGCAATAAACTGAAATAGTGTGCCTCGAGATTTTGAATATGAATTGGTCACTGTGTACCTTTCGAAGGGGATATGCACAGTGCACGCAAATCAGGATAAGATCGCAGTGTTGAAGTTTAGTGACTTCAACCTCAGAAATAGGAAAGTGTACAATATGCTAGCCCCATACAAGTATCTGACTAGAACCAAGGGAAAGAATTCAAAGATCATTCCCCAGTAGTGGACCATGAACCTCACGCAGTCCACACTGCTTAATGTAATGAAGATTCCTCACTTCAATAGGCATCAAGAAGTGAACGTGTGCATCAAGTTGTTTTTGTCCTACTATCATGGAGGATACTTATGGTTGAACCATCACATCACAGTGGATCTGACTTTGATCAATCAGATCATAGGGCTTAGCATCCAAGGCATTGACACACAGGAGTTCTACCCAAGAAAGACCGCAAATCACGCTCTCACCCAAAGAATAAAGGATACTTACGGCGATGTAGAGAAGGGCAGGCGAGGCTACTAGGTATCCTCTATCCAGAGTGGCACGGTGTGCCTTGCCTGTCAACTAATTGTAGGAAGGCTAGTTCGCAAGAACCGACTGACCCAAGTAACTAGATTCATAGTCAACCTCGCAGGGAAGTACACAGAGGGACTACAAATGAATTGGGTGAAGTACCTCGTGAACCAGCTAGAACTAGATTGCAGGGAAGCGTAGGATCAGGGATACAAATTCCACTTCAGATGGATTCTTATCCTGATCGCTTTCATCACATGGGAGATGCCAGAAGGTGCGACCTTCTTGGACACCAAGCCATTTGAACCTCTGGCCGCGAATTTTAGTATGTTGTGGTACTCCAGCGACATGAACAAGCAGTGGCAATCAAATGTCATCTTCCACAGGTATTATAACCAATTGAAGGTAGCCATACAGGCCACACCTTGCATAACCCCGAACACACTTCACAGGTTTAGACCCGTGATGAAATTCAACGCGGACCGCCATTTTATCTATATCACAGCACGCACTGATGAGCATAAACAACAACTACAGTCATACTACAAGTTAACAGAGGATGACTTGGAGGATATTACCAAGGAATGGTCGGCGAAACTCTTTGTTTTAGTGGACCCTGTGGAGATGTCCGATGTTGACATCCTCGAAACTGCGTCGGATACAGCCGGACCTAGAAAGATAAAGAAGACTGAAGAGATCCACAATTTATACAGTGCATCTGTGAAGACCGCGTCCATCTCAGCAGAGCAAGGAGGTGATGGAATATAAGTCGAACAAAATAAAGGTGAGGTTACACTACCAAGAGACGAGGAGGATCCCTCAAAGAAAAGGAAGTTTTCCCCTCTGAAACCTTCTTCAAGGAAGAAAATGAAATCAACCAGAACCAAATTCGAGACCACCCTCACCTCAGATGACTTCGAATTCATCGTCACAAAACTGAATGATGATTCACTGGAGATAGTAGAGAAGAAAGAAGCTAATAAAGAGGAGGTGTTCAGTCGCATTAAGGATGAACTCCAAGGAGTGCACCAAGAACTACAGTCTAGCAGCGTAGTATCCACTGCACCCCTGATAGTTGGAACACTAGGACTAGGTGATGAACCCACTCAATTACACTGGATCGCTGATACATTTGAAGCTCGCCTTCGACGAGCTCAGGGAGAAACATCAAAAGCCACCCAGGATTTAGTGCAAGTATAGAAAGACCTTGAGGACCAAATAAGTGTTGCAGAAAAGGAAAAGATTTCTCTACAAGTGAAATGGGATGAAGAAAAAGCAGAGCTACAACAAAGCAAGGAATAGTTTATCGCCAAGCAACTTGAAGTTAAGGAAAGGGTCAACAGAGCACTTCTCTATGTGACAATCATCAAAGTATAGATCGAGGAAAAAGTTCCACAGTAGGTGGCACAACTGGAAAAGGTAATCTAGAAGCTACAACAATGCATCGCCGACTTAGAGCTCCGCACAGTACCTGAAACCCCACTGGAGATAAGGAACCAAAGAGAAGAAGTTTCCCTTAGCATAGTTGACAGATTAAAATCTCTTTCCTTGGAGTGCAAGCAGCTCAGTAACTGTAGTTCCCAAACCTATGAAAATCTCACTGTTGTGGGTGGGAATCCCTCCTACAGACTTAGCATTTAAGGGCTCTAATCATGCATGCAGAAAATGACCATTTCAAAGGCCTCTACTCTTTCCTATTTTCCCAACACGAAACCCCACATTCATGCAATACAAAGGTGTAAATGAGATTCGGAAACTCTACCTTAAGTCCTTCATTTGATGTCGATCCCTTTGCTTTCACTCACTCTTCGATTACAAGCCTCCTCCCAAAGATGACCTACATTCACATATGAATAAACAAAAAGATGTGAACATGCATTTCATATACTAATTGTTGGGTTAGTTGTGACAATATCATAAAATAAACATTCAACTTGAACACGTGATATGGAGGGACGGGAAAAGTATTCTTTTTTTTATTAATCTTCACAAGAGTAAACTTATAATATGTGGTCGGCACTGCTCCTCGAAACTGTTCCTGGGCTCCTCTTCAATTGTCCTCCAACTGCTTTTCTCTATACTTCTCTTTGCACAAGGATGGCTAAAGGTTGGGACAAGGGGAATTCTCAATTGGGTATAGTCTCTTTACTATGATTTTCATCTTTTCAAATGGGACCCCTACCCCTTCTTTTATAGGCTAGAAGGAGCTAGGTATTTGGTCGAATGATCATCCATGCATGGCTGAAAGGTTTAGTTAACTTTCCCAAAGTTGTGTGTTCCATTAGAAACTTTCCTTTTTCGGTGCTTTTGTAGGTACACGTGGGCTGTATTGGGGTAGCTAGCATGTACACGCGTGAAGTAATGGAGTAGGGCATGTGGGCCTTTATAAAGGGGGTTTTTAAGAAGAGTTGTTCAATAGTGTTTTGGCAAAGAAGGAATCTGAGATGGCCTGATGCCAGGTAAGAATATATGGTGCAAATTAGGATTATAACAAATTCCCCCTAATGTGTGAGGTCAGAACAATATCTGATGGTCGAAACACATTATCAATCTTTATCAACATACCAAACCGGTGAGCCCAGGGACCAGAAATCGGGAGGTGCCATCTGCAAAATAAAAATTGTCTCACCGAGGTGGGCATACCCATGCTCGGGATGAAATAAAATCATGGCTAACAATCAAATACACTGTAGATCCATGTCATATAACTATGTAAAGTGTAGCTGTGAGAAATACACAGCGGATCTATAAGTCAAAATCAAAAGATATAAATGTATAGTATCCATCTTATAGAAGATGATAAGACCCGATGATTGGAGATGAGGTCTTTAGAGCTCGAGCAACAACTTCAAAATATTCAAAACTCAGGTAGGAGTGTAATATGATTGTACAACTTCACTACCTAGAGGTCTTCGATGGCTCATCGGTCATGGACTAGACAATCTTGATGATCAGACTGAAGGCTTCATTGATTTCAAACAAAAACTTGATTGGACTTTCGGGATGGCCGGGCATGAAGGCAAGAGACAAACTATAGAGGGGCTGACTCAGGCTTGGTAAAAAATTCCCTTGAACAATAGCATGACAAATGATGAGACTCGGGTAGCATGGAATTAACATAATTTCACGAGGCAGGAGGCAACACAAAATCTCCATATGTTTGGAAGGATAACCAAACGGAGGAAGACACAACTCAATGTAGCGGGAACAGCTTCCTAAGGTCATATTAAATCCTAGGGCTTGACAGACAAATGAAAGAATGTGCTTTATCCAAGGGCGACTCATTTTGTTGCCAATACAAAGAAAATACTTTTCCCTTCCTCTTTTTGGGGTATATCTGATTTTTTTGTATTTTTCAATCATTTTGGAAAAAGAATAAAAGAATGTTACGTTACAAAGGAGGAATGAGTGTCACAAACATACGAGTTTGAGGAGCAAGGACAAGACTGATGTTCTAAGCAAGGACACTCAGAAAAAATACCTCCTGGGGCCAAAGGTGTCAAGACGCAGAGGCAAAGTTCCACAGGGTTTGCATATAAGGCATGCTTCAGATGGTTCAGTTGAGAGCAACATGGAGCCGACATTAGACCAAAGATGCAGGTATGCAAATGTGTTTAACAAAATAAACAATGGTAACATCTTTTGATGTAATGTTAACGAGCCCTGAGAAGGTAAGATTGGTGGTTTTTCATATTTAGAGAATCTGAAAAAGTAAAAGGAGACTCTAATGGGGTACATTTTTCGAAGGTAGTCTAGTTGGTTCAAAAAAAGGGGTAAACTAGCACCAACAAAACGTCTATTCAAAACCATTTTAACAAGTGTGATAAAGACAAGATCACTCGACCATTTTTTCATTTTTAAGGAGTCTGAAAAAAGCTTAACTATGGACTTCGTCAGGAATGTTCTTCTGGACCATTTTAACTAGTGTGAAAGAATAAGGTCACTCGGCGATCTTTTCAATTTTAGGGAGTCTGAAAAGAGCTTAACTATGGACTCCGTGGGGGTTCCTTTTTCGTAAATTTAGTCTCTTAGGCCCGAAAAAGGGTTAAAATTATACCTGAGAATACTCTTCTAGAGATCTGAGGCCTCTAGAGTATACCTTTTTTCGTACAGTTGACCATTCAGACCAAAAAAGGGGTAAACTACCATCGGATAGACGTGACTTCAAATTTTAGTTTAACGAGCGTGAAAGGCCACAAGATCGCTTGACAATCTTTTCATGTTTAGAGGGTCTGAAAAGGGCTTAAAAGAAGACCCGTTATGTTTTGGGAGTCCCGAGGGTGAGGTCAAGAGTTATAAGGAATCATGCAAATGAGGCTCAAACTTGTAATTAGGAAAATCTAAAAGGGACTCTCGAGCCTATAGTTGTTAGTGACAGCATGGGCACCAAAATGCAACCAGGATCTACTTAGGGCATCCATGTTATGGTAAGCTCCACCACCAAATTACGACACTTCTAAAGAAACAACAATGGTTCTGTGTCGCAAATTGGTGGGATCGATCCTATGCAAAAGTGGAAAATACAACGAGATGCAGAAAGTGGAGGTGTAATCCTAACTTAAATGCAATGAGTTGGAAAAAAAAACTTTTTACCAAAGGACAGTCAAAACACCCAAATTTGAAAAAAAATAAAAAAATTCCCAATACCCAAAGAAATACTTCTCATGACCATCCAAAGAAAACACCTGAACCATCTTAAATGATTTTCAGTTTAGAAAAAATGAAAAAGGGTCTGAAAATTAAAAAAAAGAGGCCAAAACCTCCATAAATAGAAGTTGGCATCTCATTATCACCATTGTTAATTCAGAAATTGACTAAAAGCCAAAACTGCCCCTTTGTGAAAATAATTGATTCTGGGAGCCTCGGTGGACGGAACAACCATCCGCTTGGAACAAGTAAGTATAAACTACCTCATCTTGCAATCTAATTCTTTATTTAGGCATTTAGTTTCATTTTTTGGGGGGGGGCATCGACCTTCAAAAGGTCGGCCCTACATCCACGTGGGTTGTCCTATGACTGCCCACCTGTACACTCTCTTTGTCTTATGGCAGACCATGTGTACACATGACTGTCATCACAACAGCCCGCATGGACCCTCCATTTAGTGAAAAAAAATTAAATAAAGTAATAATTAACCCTCCTAAACTTTGCCCATGTGCAGGATGTATGTGCACTGGAGAGAAAGAGAGCATGAGGATATTAGTGTGCTGGTTGGGGAAGACCCTAATGTTGTTGCTACGTTGATGCAATGTGTCTTGCTAAAATTCTTCATATGTCCTTTCATGCGAGCACAACCTAGGCTACTGAATGCCTTAGTTTATTATTGGCATACCGACACAGAGGCCTTTATGATAGAGGGGCAGTCACTGGTGCCAACGATTGAGGACATATACTTTTTGACTAGCCTCTCCCGGCGAGGGGAACCAGTCAACTTCCATACATTTCCCTCTGGGCCTCACAACATATCGGAGTTGATTGGACTGTATTATGAGGTAGGTACAGACAGGATGAGCTCGCAAGTGTCGATAAGCAAGATCTCAGAATTAGCACTACAGTCAATAGGGTTGCTCATCAGGCGGATTACAAGGTCTGTCGCTTTGCATCAAGCCTCCCGTGCACAGATGAACTATGCATTTCAGTGCTTAAATTCATATTTTTTTATTGGAGCACCACATTACTGGATTGTATGAAGAGGCAGTTGATAGACTGTCGGTTGTGGACTCAAAGGAATTTCATTTTTGGAACCATTCTTTGCTCTTTCTTCTTTGAAAGAGCGCCCAGTTGCAACCCTTGAGAGGTGGTATGGGGGCATCAAGCCTCTCTTCCTGTGATATGCAGATGGGCAGTGTTGTTTCCGTGACAGGGGGGAGGAAGGACCAATGAGTCCTTTGATGACAACTTTTTTTCTTGGTTGTCGTGACAGATCCCAATCATAGAGGATTACCCTTATGCTGGGATTGACTTCTCGAGAGACCCTGAGATACCGGTACCTCCCAGAGAGGAGTGAGGAGATATGGGTAAGTTTACATCGTTTGTTTTTTTTATTTTTGTTAAACATATGTAATGTATATGTTTTTTTTTATATATATCATTTTTTTTATACCAGATCATTTGACAGATATGTGTCTATTATGTGCAGATGTGGGACCAGTGCAACCAGTGGATTATGCGAGGAACAAGCGACGTCCTCAGCCAGGGGCTACACCCACCACCACAGGGGGATCAGTAGCAGCAGGAAAGCTTCCAGTCAATGAGGCTAAGAGGGTTCTGAGACGAGTAGAGAGAAATTTTACCTCCCTCACTCATACAGTCCCCATGGAAGAGATTGAGGATCTGCCACCATCTATGCAACCTCACGTACTGGGGGTGCCATGTACATGGGTATGGATTTTTAGGCGTTTGGAAAACGTCATTGATTATTACAACAGGGCCCATAGGCCCCGTCCTTAGTTAGGTTAGACTTTTCACGTGCCAAGGGCACTACTTGTATATATTGTTTGAGGACATAAGCCCCATGACTCATTACTGGTCATATTTTTGGGCCGCATGCACCCACCTATGTACTCTGATGATTTTGATATTATATATGGATTTTTATGTATTTTTTTGGGTTTATGGAACACATCTAGTTTAAAAATGTATTAACATCTGTGTGTGTATTTTTCTTTACATGTGTGCAATATGCCAATCTAATACATGATTAGCTAGGGTGTTTGTAAGTTGATTCAATCTCCTAGGAACATGGATATATGTAATATAATCAAAGATGCATTCTAAGATACATACCCTAAAGAATCGTCAGTGTAGAGTGGGATCGTAAACACGGTACACTCCATTTAACTGAGACACAACCAATTGAGCATTTAAATATACCCGGAGGCGAGAAATACCATGCGACAACGTGTCACGTAGCAATTCTATAACTGCACTGTATTTGGCAACATTGTTTGTGGTGTCACCTAAATAGATACCTCCTAAAGATAACAACTAGCCTTGAGGTGTGTAGATTACCCAAGCAGTGGAAGAAATCCTCCGAGTGTGTCATATGGCGTCGTCCGCAAACCCAATGAACACCTCTGATTCACTTGACATCTACCATAGTGAAAAAGATGACATCAACATGACACATCCATAAAACTGAAAAGGGGGTAAAAACTAAAACATGCAAAATGTACAGGAACTATACATATGTTACAAAAAATTACCCAAGGTGACCTACCTATGAGTAATACTTATTGAGGTAGAGCCCATTTCTAGGCTCCACCAAAGCATTTCCCTCAAATTCTACTAGACGATAAGCACCCTTTTTTAGAACCTCTTTTATGATGAAAGGTCCGAACCACATTGGTTTGAATTTGTCTACCCCCAGGGAGTCCTTATCTTGGTCATAGACCAGGAAAAGGTCACCTTCAGAGAAAATCCGAGGACGAATGGACCGATCATACTGACACTTGAATTTTTATTTGTGAGCCTCGTTGACCAGGGCTGCATCATGATGTTGCTCATTGAGCTGCTCAAGGTATAATAACTTCTCTTCAAGTGGAGAAGTGTCTGGAAGTAACTGTACTGCCAACTTTAGGGACGGGATATGAAATTCTATAGGCAAGACTGTTTCCATCCCGTAAACAAGTTGAAAAGGTGAGAAACTGGTTGCAGTCTTAACAGACGTTCGGTAAGCCCATAATGTCGAGTATAACATAAAATGCCAATTTGACTTGGCCGAATTGATCGTTCATTGTAGGATGGTCTTAAGAGATTTATTTACAGCTTCCACCTGACCATTTGATTGGGGGTAGTAGTGTTATAACCCTAATTTGCACCAGACATGCTTACCTAGCATCAGGCCATCTCAGATTCCTTCTTTTCCAAAACACTGTTGAACAACTCTTCTTAAAAACCCCTTTAATAAAGGCCCACGCACTCTGCTACATTACTGCATGCATGTACATGCTAGCTGACCCAAGACATCCCGAGTGTACCTACAAAAGCACGAAAAAAGGAAAGTTGTTGACGAAACACACAACTTTGGGTAAGTTAACTAAACCTTTCAGCCATGCATGGCTGGAAATTTGACCAAATACCTAGCTTCTTCTAGCCTATAAAAGAAGGGTTAGGGGTCCCATTTGGAAGAGGAGAATCATAGTAAAGAAACTATACCTGATTGTGCATTCCCTTTGTCCCAACCTTTAGCCATCCTTGTGCAAAGAGAAGTATAGAGAAAAGAAGTTGGAGGATAGTTGAAGAGGAGCCCAGGACCAGGTTCATGGAGAAGTGGCCAACTTCATCATTGTAAGTTGATTTAGTGAAGTTAATAATAAAGAAGTACTTTTCTCGTCCCACCATATGAGGTTTTCATGGTTTATTGCATACATGTTGATTAAATATCTAACCCATTAATCCATAGATCAAATGCATGTGGAGTTCTTTGTTTGTCTTGTGTGAATGCAGGTCAGCCTTGGGAGGAGAGCTGCAGTCAAAGAGTGACCAAGTGTGAAGAATGATCAATATCAAACGCCCGAAATAAGGTATGCTCACTTGATATTCTTAACTACGTATTTGCTTAAGAATAATGGGGATTAGGTCCGGGATGACGGTAGAAAGTAGGAATCTTTAGGTCTTTTTTGTATGCATGATAAAACCCTAAGTGCTAGTATGTAGAGGGATTTCCCACTCACAATAGAATTGGTGACCATACTGGGGATCTCTAGGGTTTCTGGGAATATTTTTTGGGTATTCCTAAAAACTGGTTTCATTCCTTGTTTTTAAAGTTTCTACAAAAGTCTGAGCTAACAGAGATTTTGGTCTTCCATACCAGTTATCTCTATTTCTTTTCTTGACTGCATATTTTTTTTTCTTTTCCAAGACCCACAGAGGTACACGCAGCCTATATAAGGTTTGCATGTGTGTACCCGCACCCTACCTTCTCACAACTCGCGTGTACACGCTAGCTGAGGAAGTGTCAATCGCGTGTATGATTTCAAAAAATCTCTTTTAGAGAGGAAGGCATCCTCTCCCCTGTCAGAAGTAATCCTTCTTAGGGGTTTTCTGGAACTCATTCTAGTCTCTGTTTTTTGTAGTTTTGTAGCTTAGGTTTCACCTCAGATTGGTTTTGTTCTATGAAATTTTCCTTCAATTGTTTTCTTTTTCTGTCAAAGTAAGTTTCTGAGTCTTCAAGAGATTATGGTTCTCAGTACCAGTAGTCTCTGCCTGGGATTGATTGCTTGTCCTTTCATTTTTTAGAGTTTCAGAAGTACACGTGGCTTGTATAAGGTCTGCACGCATGTACAGGTGCCCTGAATTTACACAACTCGCGTGCACACGCTTGCTGTTGAACTGTCAGTAGCGTGCCTATAGAGAAATTTTTTGTTTAGGGTAAGGCAGTCAAACTTTCCTTTGTCAAGAGTTATACCTCTCAGTTTTTTGGGTCTCTGTCATAGCGGTCAGTAACTTGGGTTTGATCACAGCAATAGCTTTCTTTTTCATTAAAAGATTTGTTGTTTCTTATCTTTTTAAACTTATTTTTAGCTTGAAATTTTAAGAAAAATGAGTTGCATTCATCAGTTTCTTTTATAATCTTTTGTTATTTATGTTTTGATTGGAAGAAAATATAAAAAAAAAAAAATTGTTAGATCTCTTTCTTTCCTGGCATTTTCTTTGCATTGTTATTTGAAAAAGAAAAGAAATTAGCATAGTGTTGTGTTTTCTTCTCATCTTAAAAGCATTTCAAAAATAAAAAAATAAAAAATAAATAAGAAATATAATCATTCTTTTCCAGTGTTCATGTAAGTTTCATCATTTTTTTCGCAAGAGTCTTAACACCATCAGTTGCACTACCATACCCTTTTGAGTAAATCAAGCCAGTAAAAAGAACGCTAATTAAAATCAACTAGTCTTTATGTTTTATAGGGTTCATCAACTAGTCTAGGCTAGAGCCTTGATTTAGGTTGGAGAGGAAACTCTTCAAGGATGCAAAACATACATAAGAGTTTGTGATAGGGAGTGTCAAAGTCCAGTATCATGAAATTTATCTGGGACCCCCCTCTAACACAGGGGCTAAACACGAGGTCGCATGTGGAAAGGTAGCAGAGATAACCCTTCCAAAGCTGGACCAATCGTAGTGGAGAACACATATAGAGGGCTTTTCTTGGGATTCCGTCGATTGCATTTTCCACAAAGATTTGTGGGTCTCGAATCCATTTGAGGCCCTCAGTTGTCTTCCGGGCCACTTGCCTTCGATACCCTTGATAGGTTTCTGGCTCGATACCCTGCTCATTGTGGTCTACCCGACTTTCGACTATACCCGCCTGGTGACTGTTCGCGCACTGGCAACTTAGTTTCCTATCTTTTTTAGAGACATACACAGGTGAATGCGGGGGTATACCACAATACCTAGGATAGACATCAGTCCATGCTTTGCAGAGTATACATGGAGGGTGATTCCGTGTTCGATTTTCACTTGCACCGGTAAGTTTCTCTAGTGTTGGTTGTTGTAACTGTTTTTCCAACTAGTTTGTCATTTGCTTGATTTGCCTTTAGGAACTTTTAGTGTGTGCTCTGTGCTCCCTAGTTTTCCATAGTTGTTACACATTATTTTTGTCATCCCTATGATTGTTAATGATTTAAACCTATATGTTGTCTTCAGAGTGGTCAGTGGCCTGAGTTCCTGAAGAAAGAAGGGAGAAGAACTTTTTCTGAGAAAAGAAGTTGCATTTTCCTTTATAAAAACCCTGTAAAAAAGGAACTTCGTAGGTTTCTATATAGGCAGGGTGCAAGAATGCCTGATTCTCGTAGGTTGCACCATATTTGGGTTGCGAGAGGTTCGCAGGTTGCTCTATAGGCAGGGTGCGAGAATGCGTACACGTGGGAAAAACAAGCGTTTTCTCAAATCTTCTAGAAGAAGAAACTTCCATGGTGAGGTGGCATCCGAATGGTTTGGATATTACTTGCTTTCATGATTTAGTTGTAATAATTGTATTAATTTAAACATCAATCTATTCCATAAACTGAAACAATAACTTCATAATAGAATAATAATCTTCATAACAGTAACTTCAGTAACTTAAATTTATCAACGAATAATAATTTCCTGACAGAATGAAACAAATACATAAATTAACATACCTTGGTCTGATGCTAACCCTCTGTTTGTCTTGTTGTTCCTGCTACTGCCTTGCCCAACTTGAAGCCACGGACCAACTCTGCCCAAACCATGTTTCCACCCTGCCAACTAGGACAACTTCCTAGCTCCAGGATACCATATGGATATCCTAGCCCCCGTGCCCAAAACCCCTAGCAACCCGGTGCCCCCTGCAATGATACTCAAAGACTGCAAAACTCTACCACAAAACCAGAAAAGCCAAGCCAAGAAACCAGTACTCTCGTCCCCCTCCAAAATGCTTCCTCCCCCCCAAAATAAAATCCTCCTCCAAAAGAATGCCTTCCACCATAAGGCTCTCCCCGTCATATTCCTCCTTCACCGACTCTCCCCCTTTCATTACTTTCCTTATCCATTTATTTATTATCTTATCCTTTCGTATTTATTATCTTATCTTATCCCTTTTAATATCTTATCCTTATATTTAGTGTCCTATCCCTTCCCGAATACGTAAGTCTTTAACAAATTAACTTATTAACCCCTTTAATTCTTTACTTAACTAATTAATGAGTCAATTAATAATTAATTAATCCTTGACAAACATAAACAAGTAATTAATAATAATTAATTAGTTAATATTATTTAAGAAATAATTATTGTTTAGCTAACTTTTAGGACAGTTAGATTATTAAATTAATTATAATTAATAATCCTATACATCTATTTAAGCAGGGTCGTTACATACACC